>JBBPLT010000005.1:45444-264137 GCA_038089955.1 Strobilomyces dryophilus | reverse complement strand
ATGACGAATTCTATCTCAACAATTACTCTGACAAGGAATGGTACCATACAGTTTCTCAGGAGTATCTGTAGAATATGTATCTCGTTCGAAATGCTTATTGTTCACTGCATCCGAAATCTCTCTGATCGTATTGTATGCCAATCATATCATTTGATCAGATTTCTCAATCGGCGAGATAACCAGTGATCGCGCAGTTGCCTACGGGTAGCGGCACCCATGAAACCATACAAGGCAGTTGCGTGATCCCACCCTGACCCAAACCAAAACAATCTGCTCACTGAGCATTCAATGCGCGCTTAGGTTTTGCAGATGCACGATCAACTGACGTAGAGACGCACACAGCCTGAACGCCAACTTTACTTTATAAAACTGTATAGTACTGACGGTGATTGCCGGGTGGCTTGAAGTGGTGCAGACCGAAACCCTAAACGACGAACAAGTCCCAAGTTCACAGCCCCACCACCGACGTCGAGATGCCCAAAAGTACGTCTTCGTCCCACATCACCAACACCGACTGACCCACGTCTCAGTTTACAAGCCTGGAAAAGTATCGCTCTCTCGACGCGGTCGGAAATCGAATCTGACATGTATCGTGTGTTTCTTGCCAGGTTGCCATCGTCTTGCAGGGCCGTCAGGCAGGCAAGAAGGTCGTCGTCATCAAGCAGCTCGATGAGGGAACCAAGGAACGCCCATATCCCCACGCGATCGTCGCTGGCATCGAGCGTTACCCGCGCAAAGTCACCCGCCGCATGGGAACCAAGAAAATACAACGGAGAAGCCGGGTGAAGCCCTTCATCAAGGTTAGTTTACTTCCGAATCTCGTTTCGCCTTCGCGACCAAACACGCATCTGCCGTGCAGACCGTCAATTACTCGCATCTCTTCCCTACTCGTTACGCTTTGGAGTTGGAGAGTCTCAAGGGAGCGGTCGCAGCAGAGACATTCAAGGAGCCTTCACAACGGGAGAACGCTCGCAAGAACATCAAGAAGTTGTTCGAGGAACGGTACCAGAGCGGAAAGAACAAGTGGTTCTTCCAGGCCCTTCGTGTAAGTAAAGCTGTTTCTACCTCCGTCCTGACGTTCAGCGTTTCGCTTCTTGCATAGTTCTGATTGCATCCTCTGTCTTGCGGTGCTGGGGTGATGACACAAACTACATGTACCCTACATGAATTAGCATGACACATGACCTGCATATGCATCCTTTGAATATGCAACTTGAGCGGGGAAGAGTGTGCAGATCCATTTTCGCTACCAATGCGAGCGGAATTGGACGTATGGAATTCACTGACCCAAACCAAGTTATTCGCGAATTATGATCATGGTCAATGGAAGAAAAGGAATGTCAAATTTCGTCTATTACGCAAGTGGATGACGACTGGGGATAACAGCGCATGCATGAAGTATAAACAATCTCACAGAGCACTGGCACCTGCTTGGTATTAGTGCTAGTGGCTGGAAAGGTAGAGTCTCTAACGCACCAGTAATAATGTCGACCAATTCGTTCGTGATGGCAGCTTGGCGACCGCGATTGTACTGCATTGTGAGCGAACCAATCATATCCTTTGCGTTCTTCGATGCGTTGTCCATTGCGTTACGACTGTCGGTGCAATGAGACGTTGCGCCGAACCGGGACGCGATAGGCACGTACCGAGCACTCTGTTCGCACGCGTGCGCTTCGACGAGGGCAGCATAGATGGCGTTTGCTAGTGAGAATTCAGCCAGATCCTTTGTGACATCGTCCTCCATTTCATATGCGCGGAAACCAGCTGTATGGAGTGCATGTAAATATTACACATGCGAAGCGCATACAGTCGCTTACGGGACTCTTTGAACGTGTTTTCGTTGGCAACATCGACGATACCAGCCTCGTACGAGATGGCCGAGACAAATCTATTGTACACGAGAGCGATGGAATCGTACTCGACACCACTCTTGACGATCAGGTCAGCGACGCCGGCAGCGTCGGCAAAGGTAGGAATGTCGCGCCCGATTTGGTTGAAAGTGAGCGCGAGGTTTTGGCCTAGTACGCGGGCGAGTTGACCCTTGGACTTGTCACCAATGACCATGATCGGAGAGTCGGCATCGACGGGGTTCTCGGCGTTTGCGAGCACGCGACGGGTGGCCTTTGAGACCGAGGAGTGGATACCACCGCAAAGACCCTTGTCAGAAGAAACGACGACGAAAAGTTTGCGCTTGGCGGGCGTCTCCGAGGGCGTGTTGTCAAAGATTTCTGCGTGGTCCTGGTCAGCAAATGGGTCCGGCGCGGGAGGGCGGACGGGACGCACCGGAGTTAGCGATACCGTACTCTTTGCCTGCAACCATGGCGCGCTGCGCCTTTGCGAGCTTGGTGGATGCGATCATCTTCATCGACTACGCCAGACGGCAGCTCAACGCGGTTCCCTCTCGGGTAAGAAAGCGACCTACTTTGGTGATTTTCTCGATGTTTTTGACCGACTTGAGCCGTAGCTCGATTTCGCGGAGGGTGGCCATGTTGCGGGCATTTTGTGGAGCGGCAGGACCGTGACGGTGAGCCTGCTGTGCGGCGAGACGGGTAACGGACTGCCTGGCAAACATGGAGAAGAAATGTCACGAACAGGCACCTCGGAAGACATCGGTCACCAGCGAGCGGAGTTCAACATCCCTGCCGAGATTCGCGCGCCGACTCAAATCTCGGCATTGGCCCCGCTAATGATGAGTAACTGGCTATCGAGGACAGCGCAGCGTTCTCATCGACGACGATCATCCACATGGCATCTGAAGAACCACTGTTCGACCCCTCGCTGAAAAAGCGCAAGAAAAAGACTGTCGCCTTCACCGAGGATCCGCTCGGGCCAGAGGCAGACCCTACTACCCCAGCACCGACCACGATCGAGAGCACGACCACCAACGGCGATGCGGTCGACCTCGGGCCAACCACGATTCACGAGCAGATGAAGCGCAACGAGACCACCGAGGACGGCGCTGCCGACGGGGATGATCAAAAACAGGACGACGACTTCAAGTCCATGTTCCCCGACGGCCTCAAGAAGAAAAAGAAGAAGAAGGACATCCCGATGGATCTCGTATGTCATGCATCTTCCATTTCTCGTGCGTGTCTGATGTGATGGAACCTGGAAAATCAGAGTGCAGACGGCTCCGGCACGTCCACGCCAGCGGGGGGTCCCTCTGCCGCGATCGCCTCCGAGGACCTCGACTTCTCGGACATGAAAAAGAAGAAGAAAACGTCCAAGAAGAAGGCTATGGAAGATTTTGAGAAAGAACTCGAGGAATCGAAATCGAAAGAGACCGCAGAGGGTGGAGAGGATGTTGAGATCGACGATGGAGAACATCTCAATGACATCGACGAAGCGGAGCTTGGTGACGATCCATTCGCAAGACCGGAAGCACCCACCGGGGTTGACTCTGGCAGTGAACCTTGGCTTACGAGCGATCGTGATTACACATACCAGGAGGCAAGCTACCTTCACTTCGACCGCACCTGATCAAGGGCTGACCCCTGTGTGTAGCTCCTCACACGTTTCTACGCCTCCCTCCATGCTTCGAATCCCTCCCTTCTCACCTCCACAGGAAAGCGTTACACTATAGCCCCACCTCAAATCCTGCGAGAAGGTGTCCGCCGTTCCATTTTCGCAAATGTCGCAGATATCTGCAAGCGCATGCACAGATCTCCAGAGCATGTCATCCAATTCCTCTTTGCTGAAATGGGCACGACTGGAAGTGTCGATGGTTCTGGGCGGTTGGTTATTAAGGGCCGTTTCCAGCCGAAACAGGTAGAGAACGTGCTGAGGAGGTATATCGGTCAGTCTAGCTTTTTTCTACACACCCGAGGAACGGTCTTCGCTGACTGACGTGTGATGCTGGTATCCTATAGTCGAATATGTCACCTGCAAGACATGCAAATCGCCAGACACCCTTCTTACAAAGGAGAACCGTATATTCTTCATGTCCTGCGAATCGTGTGGCTCACGACGATCCGTCAACGCTATCAAGAGTGGTTACCAGGCCCAGGTTGGCAAGAGAAGTAAGAACAAAACAGGATGAGGACCCGTGCAGAAGGGTTTGGATACACGGCCCGTGGAATGCACATCGAATGCATAGATGGGCTCCGGTCGTTCTGACACGCATTGTATGACAGAAATGACAGCATTGCATTGCATTCGTCTTGGAATGAATAAGCAGTTCAAGTTCATGCCTCAAGATAAGTAGTCCCTTGGGATAGATAACCCACGGAAAACTCGACAAACCGAGATTAGAAAGAAAAAACTACAACGGGGCGTAAAATACGGCACGGGCAATTCGTTTGGCGTATGAAGCACAGAATGAAAAAAAAAAAAAAAATCATATCTACCTTGATCACGCTCCGACGTCACCGACTCGGGTCAACGCGACCCTCCGTTTCTTCTTTGGTGGCTGGTCTTTCGTTGCTTCGGAGCCTTCGGGCTTGTCGGCGCCAGCCTTACTTCCACCTGACCCCACGACATCTTCGACAGACGATTTGGGCGTCGGGACTTGCTGTGCGGATGGTTCGCTTCCCGGAAGTTGGGCCCGCTTTGCTGGAACGACCGGCGGTGCAATGATGGGTAGTCCTACGGTTGAACTGGCCGGGGTCGGCGGCGTAGCATACGTCAGTGGCACGAAATTGTGCTGGGCGATAGACTGGAGCTGGAGCGTCGATTGCTGGGTGTGGTGTGCAGGGAGTATCTCGTCAAAAACGATGAGGGTACAATAACCGTCCCGCGAGGACAGTACGAGCGTCTGTCCATCTGGAGACCTATACAGGCGTATGACGTGAGTGTCGTCGACGCTCTCAGTTTGCAGAACGAAGGACCACGAACCACGACATATCCGTAAACTCGTCATAGTGTAATTTCGTCAGCAGACAGACTGGGCTCGCTTGTTGCGTGTCGTAAATCGTGACAGTGTCCATCGTCAACACTGCGTATAGCATTCGGTACGAAAGAGCGAACACCGACCCGCTCGGAGGTGAGGCGGCAGCGGGCATGGAAATCTTCGAAGACGTGGCAGCACCAGAGTTAAACGGTCTCGGCGAGGGTGAGGGCAGCCCTGGTACGTCGGAGCCACCAGCCGGGGTCTGGGAAGCGGAAGCCTTCTCTGCTCGTGGAGACAGGCAAGAGACAGACAGCTCTTGCGCCACAAGGCCACTTCCGCTAGTGAGATCAACAGCCAACTTCCCTTCTTTGTCCTTTTCCAGGACGGCCATTTTCGGCTCTTCAGCCCCGATGACACCATTCCGGAGTTCATACAGAATTGGAGAAAAGCGTACTGCGACAGAAGCTTTCTTGTGTCCAGGAAGCTGGGCGATGGGTGGGCGTGTAAAGTTAGCACGGGAATAAATGAACACAGACGACACGGAATTCGGGTTGGCCAGTCCGCTTCGTGTCGAATCTGAACTACTCTTGTCAGATGACCGGCCTTTGCGACCCCTGGATGGGGTCTCATCCCCTTTTATACCAGCATCGAAAGAAAGGTCTGAGAAGTGTCCAGCCGGTGTGAGTAACAAACCGCCATCCGGGCTAAATGTCAGCCTCCTGAAGAAGTTGGTAAAACTCTCGTCTCCATACAACTTGATGGTAGACCATGCCGGCGAGGGCAAGGCACGTATAGCGGGAAGGGGAGGCATTGGAGAAGGTGAACGGCCATATCTCGAAAAGTGAGAATGGGCTGGAGAGGAAGGGGCATTAGATCCGCTGAACGAAGAGCGTCGGGAAGACGGTCGTTCGAAAGTGGGTGGAGGAAACATTGTAGATGGTGTGCTGGCGACGGAGGTAGCAGGGGTCGGTGGGTATGTGATAGAATTGTGATTGCCTGTCTGGGAGAAGTCTCTGTCATCCTTCTGATCCGCGGAAGCGCCCTCCGCATCACTGGTAGATTCGCGCTTGAATCCACCCTTGATACGATTCTGAGTGCTTGGCGTGCGAGAGTGGTTGAACGCCATGCGGGCGTTCTTTCCGACTGCGTGAGCCTCAAAGGAACCCTGTTTCGTCGAAATTCGATATATATGCATGGAGCGGTCGCTGCTCTGGGTGGCAATGTATTCGTTCAAAGGATCCCAAGCGACGCCCTGCACATAATGACTGTGCTCAGCTATCTCGTGAACGCATTTACCTGTGTACACCCAGGGTGAACTTAGTTCGAGGGAGAAAGGTAGAGGAATCGAACCATCAACTGCAGTGAAAACACGCGCACAGTTGTCAGTGCTACCGGCAAGGATATATTCCCCAGAAGGGCTCCACGCAAGGTCATACACTTGCATGGTTGTGCATCTGGGCCCAGGAGTTGTTAAATCCTTCGCCACCAGAAGACTGAACAAATTACTAACCGGAAAGTCGTACGAGGTTTCCAATATTCTTTTTCGTATTGCATCTCCTCGGTACCGAGATCGCTCCCGTACGTTGAAGCGGGCGGGGTACTCGATGGAGCCCAAATAATGACCATTCCATCTACGAACATGATATATGGGTCAAAGTTGCGATGATCGCCACGAAATGGAACTCACCGTCGCCAGCGGAAGCAATGAGCTCTCCTGGACACATCACATGAGCCCAATGAGCAAAGAACGTAGAAAGTGGCGGAGATGCATACCATTGGGCGAGAACCGCGCGACGTTGACCGGTGCAGAATGCTTGGTCAGTGTGGCGAGGTATTCGACGCGAGGGGGTCGTGGCTGAATGACGGTTTCAGCCGTTTCTAAGATGGATGGAGGGATAATGTTTGGATGTATCATCCATATCTACATGCGTGTGCGGGCGCGCGTCGGGTGAGGCCGCGAGCGCGTCTAAGCCCAAGGTCGACGTACCCTGACATTGTTGTCCTCGCCGCCTGTCGCAAGCCTGTATGACTGAGACGCAAAGTTCTTTTCTTGCAATGGACGCGCTTTTTTGAATGGAACAGGCTGGAAGTCACAAGTTGAGATGGGTTTGGAGTCGTGCCAACGTATCTCAAGCGTGCGGTAGCGCATCGTGTTAGGTCGTGCCGCAGTTTAGCAATTAGCCAGAGGACGGGGGTGGTATCGCACTGGTCGTTGCTGTAGATGTCGCGTTGCTTATGGATGGGTGCTCATCCAAGGGGAGGTCAAGTTGGTTGTCGAGATTAGGATTAATCAAACGCGGTCTCACGCCCCTCCTTTGTACTGGCTGGTAACAGAACAACCAGCTTGGTACTGCATACACCAAATGTATTCGCAAAGCGGATCCGTCATCGCAAAGCACTCGTATGTAGCGAACTATTCAACGGAGAAGGCGAACCAGAGAACCTCATGTCCACGTAAGCATGGCCATCTTCCCTTTCTCCACTGGTACCCATAATCACGCCAACATCCTTGAGGTCCCGTTGTAGAATCTTCGTCAGGTGTTGCAGACCTGCCTGTTGGTCAGACAATATCTATCGCAAACAATCAATGCAACTCCCCAAGAGTCGAGCACATGACAGACCTGTGCTATCTGCTTCAAGCCCTCTTCATCGACAACGGCCCATTCTACGGCCCCTTCACCCCCTGCCTTCTTTCCGCGTTCCCGTGCCGCGTTGATAGCACCAACCAGCGCCCATAGTTCGTTCAACTTACTCCTCATCTTGCTCATGCCGCCGGGCCTCCGTAGATCCTCCTCCATCTCCTCAAGCGCAACTCGCAACGCCTCTTCCTCAGGCCGTATCGAGGACGAACGAACGGCCGGAATGAGGAGGTGCAAGTGCTGGACCAATCCAAGAAGTCGCTGTGACAGTTGGGTATGCTGAGACAGAGCGCGATGAAGCCGCGACAGCGTGGTATCCGTGTGTGTTGCTGTCAGGGTCTGTAGTCGCTTTTTAAGTTCCTAGGCAACAGCATCAGGATCGCAATGAGTAACTTGGTGTCGTAGAGTTACCTTCAATTTCTCCTGCTGCGCAGTTGCCTGGGCAGACTGCGCTTCGACGCGAGCGTTGAGAGCGTCAAATCCAATAGCAAGCACGGGCACCATGCTGGAATACACAACATCAAATCCTCGGCAGACCTAGTGAAATACGCTGATGACGAACCAGCTAGGATCTGGATTTTCTCGTACAGCACTCTGCCAAAGCGTCTCGTTTGTTGCATTGGCAGGCCGACCGTACTGGCCCACGACCACCGGGTCGACTAAGTTATAGAAATAATGCTGGAAATGACTCATATCAGTTCGTGATCGGCCACACTTCTTGTGCTACCATTCAAACTCACCTGGAAGCGGCAGAGGGGTGAATTCGGATTCCAAGCCTCAGCGATGGCATCAATCCGCTGCGTCAGGGCGACAAACTGACTCTGTGGATCTTGCTGCTGGGCACCCAGCGTTGACTGCGACGCTCTCGACGTGGAAGTCCCGAGAATTGACCCCGTGCCCAACCCAGCACCCAAGGTCGGGGCACCGAGGGTACTGCCAAACAGGGTTCCCGTGGTCGATGGTTGGATGGTGGACCCAAAGAGTGGTCCTGCGGGTTTTTGTGGTGGTTGCGGCTGGATAGACTGTCCGAACAACGACGCAGTAGGTTGTGCAATGCTGGTCGAAGTCTGCGTAGCCGCCTGCCCAAAAAGCGTCGGTGTGGGAACGGTGCTCGTGCCAGTAGCCGGAGTGCCAAAGATACTGGAAGGCGGTTTATTCCCGAAGAGTGGGTTCGACGCTGAAGTGGAGACCCCGAAGAGCCCACCCCCTTGTGCGGGAGCGGTCGTTGTAGTATTACCAAAGATACTGGCAATTGGCTGCGCCGTCGCATTTGTTGATCCAAAAAGTCCACCAGTGGAAGGAGGTTGCTGTTGTTGCTGTTGTGCATTGGTGCTAGTCCCAAACAGACCCCCGGACTGCTGGGGTTGTGCGGTCGCGGTGCCAAACAACGAGCTCCCTGCCGTCGGCGTTTGCTGGGTATTCGTGCCGCCGAATAGGGCTCCTCCAACAGGTTGGGCGGTCGCACTACCGAATGCGCCTCCTCCAGTTGCAGAAGGTGTTGTGCCACCGAATATACTCCCTCCTGGTGGGGCTTGGGACGTGTTGCCGAACGTAGTCGTGGGCTGCGGAGCGTTAGCGAAGATGTTCCCGCCCGTCGCCGCCGCCGCAGGTTGTGTGGAACTTCCAAACAAGCCGCCCCCCATCGCTGATGGTTGTTGGGGAGTGGTCGCATTCCCGAAAAGACCACCTCCCGTCGTCTGCTGTTGCTGAGGCGGGTTGGTGCTCCCAAAAATACTGCCTCCTGTCGCCGGCTGTTGTTGCGAAGCTGTATTTCCGAAGAGCGTACCTGCCATAGCTGATTGAACTTGACAAGAACTGGTCAAGATCACTTAGTGCTCCTAGAAGTGGTCACGTGATTTGAGGATCAAGGCATGTTGCCCAGCTTATCAGAGAAACACCCTTGCCACGTTTACCGCGACTACGCAGTCTAATACATGCAACGAACAGAGCGTATTGTACAAGGGTTTCCGTTACGCGATGCTCTTGGCAAATGAAGCATAGTTATCGACGTCGAGACCTCAAACGTTGTCCTGACTAACTCCTGTATCATTATTTCGCTTGCTTTTTCATGCTTTTGTCTGGGTAAAGCTGTTGCGACGTAAATTCGAACCCGACTCATCAATCGACCAGCCAAAACCAACCTTTCCAGGATTAAATAGTCCCAATGGATCGATTGTCTTCTTGATAGATCGCATCAGCTCTACGGTGCCCTCCCCGAGCTCGGAGTAGAGGTATTCTCGTTTTCCGATACCAACTCCATGTTCGCCCGTACCTACGTTGAAAGGTCATAGGCGATAAGCCATCAGAAACTGCAACTCAAGAGAAGCAGTCGAGTCGAGCATAACTTACATGTACCCTCCATCTTTATCGCTCGCTCAACCATCCTGTGCACAGCTTCGCGCACCATTTCCAGCTCCTCATCATTCCGGAAGAGTAGCAACGCATGGAAATGGCCTGTTGCCCAGTTAAGTTTGTCAAGGGAGAGCAGGCGGGAGAGAAAAATTAGACTGACCATCACCGACATGCCCAACGATGGTAGACACAAGCCTGAGTTCCTGTAGGTCTTGTTTCGTCTCATAAACAAGATCGGGGAGTTTCGAGACTGGAACGCTGCAGAATGTCCCGCATCACCAACAATGCCAAAGCCACGGAAGAAAAGGACTGACCACACATCCGTAGCCCATCCCCTAGACCCTTCCAAAAGCGCCAATCCGGAATAGAGTGCGTTCTTCCTCACAGCCCATAGGTCTTTCGCTTCCTTGTCGTTGCGTGCAAGCTCAAAGCCTGTGGCGCCATGTTTCTTGGTAACTTCCCTGACGATTTGAGCAGTCTCCTTGAGCGAGGCTTTGGAAGGGCCCTGAAATTTGAAGAAAAGGCAGTCGACCTCGGGATATGTGCTTCCAGAACCGCCATAAAGGTTTGCTGAGCGCATGAATTCGGAGTCACAGAGCTCAACACATTCTGAGGGCAGGTGCAGTCAACATATCAACGATGGATGCGCGACCAAGAGTTAGCGAACGGACAAGAGGGTACGGGAAAGCACCTACGAATACCGACCCCACGATTCATCACGTCTATTACCGCTTCGGTCGCCTGCTTCACATCGGGGAAAGGAACAACGGCCACTGTCGTCGGCAAGACGGGTGCAAGGCGAATCGTAACTATCCCACAGGACAGTTCCTGAGCGTCGAAAACATCCCATCCATAGACATTGAGCTTACCTTCAGTAACAATTCCCAGGGTACCCTCTGCGCCAATAAATAATTTTGTTAAGTCAAAACCGGCGGAAGACTTCCGGGAGCGCTGCCGTGTTTTAATGACTTCGCCAGAAGGGAGGACCACCGTCTACGAAGTCGTTGTAAGTTTCAACAAGGAGACAGACAACCGCCATAAGACAAGACATACAGCATTAAGGAACCACTCCCCCCTAGCTGTTCCATACCGCACGGCATTCGCTGTCAGAAGGGTCATCGAAGTTCATCAAATTTATTTAGGAGACATACTTCCAGAACACCCGGTACTCATCATTCCGCCAATCGTTGCTCCAGGGCCAGGGTCCAGCTAGATGATACCACATTGACATTGTTCGCCAGGCGAAGGCCAAGGAAAGCCGTGTGCTCACGGGAAAGAACAGGGGAATACCTTGTCGCGAAAACCAATTCTGATCTACCCTTCTAAAACCAGATAATGAAAATAAGCCTACCTTTCCTTTGCAATGTTTCATTGATTTCCATCCACCCGACCCCAGGTTGACACACAATATCTGAGTTCCCTTCTGTTTGGCGAGATTCGATCGGCATGTCTCAACAATAGTATTCAATGTACTAACCATGAATCTCGATAATCTTGTCCATATTGGACATGTCGACACAAATGCCACCTACTGCATGCTATCCAGAAGTCAGTCTTGAACGAATTCGGACATAAGGATGGAAGCTGAAAAAACTGCATCCCAGGAAACGAGTAATGAATGAAAAGGAGAAATGGGTCTAGGACAGCGGGAACGCGAGTAGTCTACTTGGGATATGGTGCAGTACTCACCCCGCGGAAATTCCCTTCGAGACTCGTTCCACCTGAGAACGGCGTCAATGGCATACGATACTTCGTCGCTACCTTGACTATTTTGACTACATCTTCTGTGTTTCTTGGATACACCACTACTGTGTGGAAGGCACCTGAGATATGGAGCAATTAGGAGAAAAGAAAATAGTAGTCCCATCGACGCAGCAGTCTTAATCGCACACACCAGGATGGTAATCGTTCTCCGAAAATCCATGCACACGAAGGTCATCTGGGTCGGTGCTGACAAGGGTAGCTTCGTGACCCTCGTTGTTGAGAGTATCTCTCAGTTCTTTTATGGCTTTTTGAAAATCTTCCGGGGTTCCAAAAGTTGGTTCGTCCGTATCATGCTCCACCGTCGATCGCCAGCTTCCGAGACCAAGAGAAGCTAGTGGGGATGACGGACCAGTCGATGAACCAACAGCGTAGCCTAAAAGGGCACAAGTTAAAGCACCCAATGGAAGTCGGACTCCTGAAGAAGCTCGAGGGTCTGCATGAGTGGTGCTAGCGTGGCGGGAACATAAGGAAGTTGCCCAGGGACCAATGGATCGGCTAGTGACAATCCGGTTTGTTCGATGTGCACTTTTTCCTTGCAGAATAGACCGGAATATTGGAACTGATCGAAGCATGAGGAAAGAGAACGGAGTTAGTGTCACCGTCCTAGCTCCCGATTAGAACCATGGTCGTCGTACTAATCAACTTGGAAGTATGTATGACTAATGCTAAGCCGACTCAATCATCAAGGCACTCATCCAGAGGCGGAGGGGGACATGAACCGTCATCCATCACTTACACGCGCTCCGTACATACTCAGTCACTCGATAATCCAGCTTCAGTTTATCGTTCATTGATGCGTTTTTGACGCTTTTCAGCGCGACTACGGACTCCAGCAAGCCACAACATACACCAAAAGGATGCACAACCCTAGTGCAACGAGAAGCGACGGCCTATAGAGCCTGTGACCGGAGATGAGAAAGGTAGTTCCGATACTAGCACAGTAAATAAAAAAATCCGATAACTACCTTGGGTGCCAGGCTGACAATCTTGCCCCAACCCTTCAGTCGTAGGTCCGCGTTGACAATCCCACCGATTCTGGTTCCCAACATCTCCCTCTTGTTATTCAACAACACCGCGGCGTTGTCGTCGAATCTGACGAACCTCCCGTCGGGTCTTCTGACTGCCTTCTTGGTGCGCACGATCAAGGCGCGACGAACGTCTCCTCGGCGCACTTTGAGCGCAGTCGCGGAAGCAGCCTGCACAGCAGTGAGTGGGCGAGCGCGCTTGACGACGCAGACGATTTCATCGCCGACTGACCCCCAGCCGTTGTTGACTTTTTGCTTTAGGACGTTGACGCACTCGACGAGGAGAGCGCCAGAGTTGTCTATGACCTGAAGGAAAGCTGCAAGCGGGGGACGGAGAGACGAGACTGGACATACGTTCAACGTTCCTTTGAGGCCGATCATGGCGAGGTGCAAGAGTCGGGTAGAATAAATAAGTCTCATAGTTCCCACGTCAGTCCTCGATCGTGGCCGTCGAGTCCCTGACTGATGCGGGGAGCTCCGCTTGTCTGACACCTTCCACGAACATCCGACCACAGTCACCAACAATGCCAGCCTCGCGTCGTGGTAGTGGTAGCCTCGTGCTGCCCTCGGGACAGACGATTGCGATCCACACCCGTACACAGGATGAGGAGGACCTTCCCCATGCCACCAAAAAGTACGTCCTTGTCGTCGGCCCCTGCTCGACTCGGTTCTATCGAGCTCTACGCGATGTAATCACATGCTTACACCCCTGCCACCCTCGACACGATTTAGGACGATGGCCGACCATCTCAGGAAATACGACACTTTGTCAGTATTGCCTTCTGTCCCGCAGTGGCAACTCGTCGCTAACTGCACTCCGTGCCCCATTCTCTATCTCCTAAAACCATCGCTGGACCTGGACATGGAATAGGTTCACTTTGACCCCTCAGAGAATGCGTATGATCGTCGAGGCGTTCACCGAGACCCTTGACTTGGGATTGGCGAAGCCCAACCAGATTGTGGTAAGCATTATTTCTCTTCATCCCATTTTTTCTGCTTCCGTGCTCTTCGTTTCCCCGTCTTCTGTTAGTCTCTAGTCGTTGAAGGGAGATGGATCATTTCGGCGCTCCCATCAATTGGCCATCATAGGCTAGCGTGGGAGTGAGCGTCTCACTAGTCGTTTGTGCCTACCTGTCTCACGTTTTCTATATGCGGAGCGGAGCGGAACTGAACTGAACTATCATCTGACGGTTTTATGATATCTTTCAGCCTATGATCCCTACTTTCGTCTTCGGATGGCCCTCCGGTCAGGAAACTGGCGACTACTTGGCTGTAGACCTTGGTACGTCCCCATTTCTCATTCTATTCTAATTTGACATACACTTACTCAACAAACTGGATCGTCGCATACCATGGTCACTGATTCGACTCCGCCGCACATCCGTGCACTCGCTCTTCTTGGCGTCGATTACTAGGTGGCACCAACCTCCGAGTCTGCCTCGTTACTCTTCAAGGCAATGGAAATTTTGAGCTTACACAAACTAAATACCGTCTCGCCGAAGAACAGAAACAGGACGACGGTCAAAAATTATTCGACTTCTGCGCAGAATGTTTGAAGACGTTCATCGACTCAAATACGGGCCTGGGCCCTGGTATGTTGAAGGAGGGTCAGGTGCTGCCTTTAGGATTCACCGTAAGTGACGCATTTCTACGTGGCACATTCGAAGGTAACACGCCCCCAAACCGCTTGACTTTCTATTTGCGTGTCCGCCAATAGTTTTCGTACCCATGCACGTGAGTCTGCCTCTAATGTCACAGTCCAAGATCATCTAAAGCGTATCTGCGATCACCATGATTGGTCATTACCTAATCTCTCGAACCGGGGCTCGACATTATACTGTCCGCTTCAATTCCTCGCTGAAGACAAGAACGGATCGACCATGGTGAACTTATCCGTTGGACCAAAGGCTTTGGCGCGGCAAATACCGAAGGAAGGGACGTCGCTGAAATGTTTAAACAGTCTCTTGCGAAATACGTGCGTCCCCAAGTGCTTCACTGATAATTTTGCTGATGACGCCATACCTTTGCGTTAGAATCTTCCCGTGCAAATGACTGCACTTATAAATGACACTACTGGCACACTCGTCGCATCGCACTACGTCAACCCTAAAACAAAGATTGCTGTCATCTTTGGCACAGGCTGTAATGCTGCTTACATGGAGCATGTGAAAAGCATTCCCAAGATCGCGAACCTAGGCATTCCTCCTGATGTTGACATGGGTATTAATTGTGAATGGGTGTGTTACGCATTCAAAGCGTTCTGTGTGGTTCTCCAGCTTTGATTTCAAGGGTGCTTTTGACTCTTTTGAGCATGAACATCTTCCGAGGACGAAATACGACGTCATTGTTGATGAGACGTCGAACAAGCCTGGCGAACAGGCATTCGAGGTGAGAAAAATTGCTATACAGAAAGAGCAACCTATTTACTGTGGTCGGTTATTTACTGTATTTCCGTTCACCAAGAAACTTATATCGGGTCGATATCTTGGTGAAATCCTTCGACTGGTCCTCTGCGAGCTCATAGACGAGGGCGTCCTTTTCCTCGGTCAGAATACCTATAAGCTTGAGAAACCGTATTGTTTCGATACCGCTTTCTTGTCTCTGATGGAAAGGTGAGTATCTCTTCCGTTGCTGTATCTTGTCGTTTCATAACACTGGTCCGCTTCTCATTCATATCTTGGTAGTGACCCCACTGACGAACTTCTGATGATCATTGGCATATTCACCCACTTTTTTGCCCTTGAGACAACGCTGGCCGAACGACAATTCTTCCGAGCCCTCGCTAAATTGATCGGGCGTCGTGCTGCGCGGTTGAGCTCGTGCGGGATAGCGGCGATTGTAAAGAAAATGGGATATTTGGAAGAAGGTTGCTCCGTGGGTGCGGACGGTAGCCTGTACAATGTATGTGAACATCATAAACTGTGCTACTTTCCATTTTCAGTTGTATGCTAATTGCTTTCCCTGATAGAAATATCCTGGTTTTGCGGATAGGGTGCATGAAGGCCTTCAAGATATCTTTGGGGACAAAGGACGGTAAGAACGAACGATAACATCGCGTCATCGCCGTCTGATATGAAGCTTTGCGCTCTTTCCTACCTACCTCCGCGTATCGAACTACGGTTTAGTAACATCGTGACCTACCACGCCGAAGATGGGAGTGGTGTTGGGAGCGCCATCATCGCAGGTGAGTCCACTTCTCTCGCGGAAAATCGACCACAGAATCGAATTTGTTCTTCCTTCTCGCAGCGATGACCAAGATCAGGAAAGACGCTGGCCTGTACCTGCACGTCTGAAGTCGATGAGTGGGCCATCATCGTGTTACACAGATCAGGCGCTTGTTAGACAGAAGAGGGGAGTGGTTTCATCACACACTAGAGAAATAGGGAAGAAGTAGAACTCCAAGATCGATTTGTTGTACCATGTAAACTACGCTGTTTGGTCCATCGCCCCCACCTCCGGAAGGACTAGTGTGCGCAGTCCTGCTACCGACAAATAATGGATCACGTGCACGTTTTCATGTCCGGTCAACCGCCCCTCCGATAGGCACGTCATCGATTTGTATCTCGATGGAGCTGCCTAATGCCTCGTCTAAGGACTGGTGCAAGTTTGATTGACACTATAGAGCTTCTCGGCGGAATTCCTGGAGCATTGATTGGCCCCCCTGAGCGCTCAGGAAAATATGTGCCTTGGAGCCATCTCCATAGGGTCCCTGCCGGGACGGATCGGACGGGTAAGATCGTTCCTCAGATGCGTGAATAGCTACGAAATAGCGACTGCACTTTTTGGGTGTTGTCACGGGGCGCACGAACAAGTACAACACTAATCTAAATAAGCAATGCGACTTCGGTCGTACTTGCGGGTATGACGAGGTCTAGAATAGGACGAGGGTATACCAAATGACAGGGAAGGAATCAACGGGCGAATCAACGAACGACAGCGGTGGAGGAGCGTCTTGTCGTCGGAGGTGACAGAAGCCACATTCATTTGACCCTAGAAATCAAGCTCCCAAAAAAAAAGTAGCCCGCTGCCGCCGGTGATTCCCACACAACGTAACCGATTGCAAGATGGTCCACGGGTCCGGTTCATCAGTTTTCATCGAGTGCCGTCTGGGGAAGGTCATACGGCCAGTCCTTTGTCATGTTCTTCGCCGAGTTGGTCCGGACTTTCACTTTTGGTGTGCCGTATCAATTCGAAGGTGACTTGAACATTGTGACGTGTCGTAGGTTGTAAATTGTTTGAGGCTGCATATTGGCCCGTCACCCGACCCATGGCCCGGGAGCCTGAGGGTGTAAGATGTGTACTCAAGTCCTTCGGCCAGGCCTTCCCCTCGGACACACGGTGAATGATAAGGAGAGGCGCGATGACCTATGAGTACAGAGTGAAGTAATCAGTTTCCGAAAGAATTGAACTGAGAAACGAAGCACCTGCGCTTCACCGAGAATTTGTGCGAACGCGTTGGCTAGAGGGCTGTTCACGGCGTATGGCACTTTCAACGATTATCGCTGCAAAACTGGCATAAAGCGTGCCATATCCATGGCAAAGAACCTTCGAGATGCATGCTCGATGGTACAGCAGACGGGCGACTGTTAGAAGACAAATGAAGACATTGATGGCCAGAGAAACGCTGAGATACGGAAAGAGGAAGCTGAAGGACATCCAGCCAGTCGTGGATCCCTCAGGTTGTGAGACAATATAGAGCCAGAGGGAACCGGTGACTGCACATGCCATTGCAAAGGTTACAGTGGGTCTATACGTACAGAAGTGATGTCTCACCGATAGAGGCAAGTAACATCAAGCATCCAAACACGGTGACGATGATGTGAAACTTGCTGCCTCTATACACTACAGCGCAGCGCCATATCTTACAAGTGTAAGTTGGCCATCAAGATCGAATTTAAGAAGCTCACCATCAGCGCATCTGCACACCGGTATGACACCACGAAAGAAACGTTCAAAGGCGTGGATGAAGTGGCTAATTCATACGCGCTGGGACCTATGGTGACGGGGGAGTGTCATAACTTATTCTTTCTTGAAGACCTTTGCCAGAGGACTCACCACCAAAATAGTCCCTGTGGTTTATGAAACCAAGTTGAGTGATTTGCGAGTTGGAAACGACGTAGATGGTACTTAATGCGAAGATGAAGTTCACATAGGTGAAGAAAAACCAGTTCTTCTCGCAGCGCCGTCGCGGATGCGCACTCGATTCCAGAGAGAACAAGCGCACATCACATAGAGGACGACAACGACACCATAGAACATTGCAGTGACGATTGCGCCATACAGCCAAGTCCCTTCAGCGTAGACTTGGGGTATTTGAAACTGTGCATCGTCGAGGGCGGTCGACATAGTGGAATTGTGAGTGCAAATGTGCCTCCGCAACTTGAGGAGGGGACAAATATAAATGTGGGAACGATACGACGGACACGCTGGGAGTGGCTAGGAGGCTCCGATGGCCCAGTCCATCGGTACGGGACATCAAAAAAGTGCCCATTTGCCCAGCGACGTCAAAAGCAGAGTACATCATGGTGGGGACTCTGGGGAGCATCTGCTAATGAACTTTCAGGAACATTGGAATCCGGGAGCTCCAGATGGTGTTAACATCACGAAATAACTGTTGAAGCCATGTCGAAGTCGGGCCTTTGCATATATATACTTCACCATTGTTTTGACCTTTCTTGATCAACAAATATTGTAGATTCCTCCAGGGAAAGTTTCTCCTGTTTTGTAATTTCCCTTTGTTTTCATTTTTACAACAATATGTACAATCAGGTACTTGTAACTTAGGTCGCCACCACCACTGGCAGCCTGCCGGCGCATGTGACCGCAGCTGCCGGCTCGTTCATTGCCCGCACCGTTCCGCGACACAATCCAGTTCGTGTATCTTACTCTCTGTTTTCAGATTGTCTTGCGTGCGGGGAGCTTGATGCGCATCACGTCCAGAGCGACCTTCGATGCCCTCATCCGCCAGCTGTGTTGTTCACCTGCAGGGAAGCGAGTAAACTGCCATGCTGTCTTCAACTGGGACACATTCGTCGTCATAAACTCAGCGGAGCAACGCAGAGCAACCGTTTGGCACCCAGGCACAAAGCTGCACCCTCAATTCGACGACGTTGTCGCTCGCTCTTGGCCGTGTGCTCCACCGGTCCTTACCGACCAGCGTTCGTCTCCTGTAGTCTTCCATCCTTGCGCCGCCACTCCCGTCAGTTCATCCGTCTCTCCGTCTCTATTTTTCTAGTTTTTACGTCACTGTACCTCGTAAGCTTGCGATGCCGCAACCTCACGTCGGTTCGTCTCTCTTCCGCTTTCTACATTCCCATGACATGTGCAGCATCTGCAAACCAGAGCATATCACGTTATGCGCTTGAGACTTTCGCGAGAGCTACGTGAGGCTCTCCAAGGGTTCTGATTGGAGTGGCGAAGAGCAACTGGCGCGCTCACTTCGGAGCGTTCACGCTGTGCAGACCGTCCGGTGCCCTCAGCGGCATCGATGCTCACAAATCGCCAGTGTCAGATTGCCCAAGTGCAAGCTCATCTAAACACCGACGACAATGACGACAACGTTCTCATACGCGTTACGTGGGAAGCAAAATCTATGAGTCCGAGTTAGACTTTGCCCATAGATCCGAGCGGCGTCAGTGAATTCAATTATTCAACAAGCTTTTGATATCATCATTGTTCGATGGTCGGAATTGCTGCAGTGGACCGAGTAGCAGGAGATCTTGGTCGCTGGACTGACGAGCCATAACATTGTCAAGCTCGGTTATTTCTGACGCAAGCCGCGAATGTCAGGCGAAAATCGTCTTCAAGAACTTTATGTGTGGCCGAATCGCTAGTGGACCTGTTCCACCGTGACGCTGCGTTGCAGAGCGCATTCTAGAAGGAAGTATTTAGCCCGAGGCCAGACGGCCAGGCTGTGCATTCAATTGGCAGCCATGCTATGGGCCATCGACCACTGGGTTCAGGGGATGATGCGGCAGCGGCTGCATGCCTACTAATCAGCGATGGATGTCCGCGAAAAACAAGAAGGGACGCCGAGGACTACGTATCAGCAGCGGGTTTACGATAGCATGACAAACTGCAAGCTTCTAATTCTTTTTCTCTTCTTCCGAACGCCAGCTGGACTTCCTTGTGGCTAACTTATGTAACCCCAAATTGTGTGCACTGAGGCTCTCTGTCCGATGGTCTAGCCTGTCTAGGAGTCAAATATCATTATCTTGGCCCGGGTCCAGATAAGCAAGACTCATGATTGCGCTCTGATCGTGGGATGCTACGGGTACATAGATAAACGTTGCAACGGACATACCAAGCCACAAGTGCGACTGGGAACGAGAATGAGGTATACCAAGGAGTGTAGGAGTCCAGAGACGAGGAAAAATGGCTGTAGTACAACCTGTAAGGATATTGCCCTGTCATAAAGATTTGCCACGTGCACAAGCATAGGGTCGGCCGGTTCATGGTAGGCGTAGGCTACGTTGAGACTCTAAGGCATTTTCATACAGGTGAATCCTTGTCTTCCTCATCGACTTCGCGTTTTGCAGATTTAAACGCGACTTGGACGTTGGGCCGTCTGGCACGCGATGGCTCGCTGAGATTGTGCTGGGTTGACACCCGACGCACCACCTGAGAACCGGCCGTAAACCGTGATGCCATGTCTTTTGACCAGGCTTTTCCCTCAGAAACACGGTATATGATGAGAAGCGGGGCGACAACCTAAGAATTCAAAGTGCTAACAATCAGCCGCCAAAAAAGACTGAAATAGAGCACACGTCACCTGCGCTTCACCTAGAATTTGCATGAACGCATTGGCCAACGGGCTGCCCACGGCATACGGTACAAGGTATAACAATGAGCATATCGAGTACACGGCAGCGCTTTCGATGGCCATTGCTGCAAAGCTGGTGTAAAGCATACCGTGTCCGGGGCCAAGAACCTTCGAGATGCATGCTCGATGGTAGAGTAGACGGACGACCGTCAGAATACACACGAAGATGTTGATGGCTAGGGAAACGCTGAGGTACGGGAAGAGGAAGCTGAAGGACATCCAGCCAGTTGCAGTTCCGGCGGGTTGCGACACGATTATGAGCCACAGGAGCCCAGTTACTGCAAACGCCAACAAGGTTACTGTGAGTCATTCATATATGCCGCGCAGCGGAAAGAAGCTTACCGACGGAGGCAAGCAATATGAGACCTCCGAACACGGTCACAACAAGATGGAACTTGCTGTCTCTATAAACTACAATACAACGCCATATCTAGCAAAGAGCATGTTTGTCGTCGGGGGACATAGAAACCAAGACGCTCACCATCAATGCATCTGCACACCAATTTAATACGACGAACGCAGTATTCAGAGGTGTAGAAGCAGTCTCTATTTCATAGGTACTAGGACCTATGGTGAAAAGAAAGCTGACTTATCATCCGTTCAACTGTACCAGTAGAGATTCGGACTCACCACCAGGATAGTCCCTGTGGTTTATGAAACCGAGCTGGGTGATTTGCGAGTTTGATGCGACGTAGAGAGTGCTCAATGCGAAGACGAAGTTGACATAGATGAAGAAGAGCCAGTTTTTCCTCACGGCGCCGTCACGGGAACGTATTCGACCCCAGAGAGAACGAGCGCACATGACGTATAGAACGACAACGATACCATAGAGCATGGCAGTGACAATTGCGCCATACAACCAAGTGCCCTCGACATAGATTTTAGGTGGCTGGAACTGCGCGTCGTCAAGGACCGTCGGCATCGCGAAATCGCGAGAGGAGGATCCTGGCCCGCAGCTTGAAGGGATAAGCGTGGAGGAGGGGGATTGAGCGGCGTCGTTGGAGTGGGGTTAAGTACATACTTGAATTCGCCCTAGGCCGCTTATATCACCTGGAGTGGCTAATGAAGCCCCACGAAGGCCTCACCGGTTTGGTTTTCGTTAGCCGCATTGGCCAGAACCAGTCTATATAAATCCTGTAACTGGACCCGAAATGAAAACGTGCTTACGTGCACCGCACTCCAGGCGAGGCCACTGATCGGGGATAACATTGATCGTTATGTAACATTGTCCCACCGGTAAGTATGGGCAGCCGACATTCTGTGTACTGCAAACATACCATCCAACGATGAGTTACGACCTTGGTAAAGCCGTTGGTTATAAGGCTACCGACCGATCCGTGAGCCCCCCCCACCTTTGTCTCTTCAAAAGGCTCCTGAAGTGATTTGGCCATCTAGGTTTCATGGACACGCAAAGACATCATCACATATGCGCTGGGGGTTGGTGCAAAGAAGGAGGATCTTTCTCTTGTATATGGTGAGATGCATCCGATATATTGACATTTCGCTTCACTGGTTGACTCTCAGAGCTTCGTATGTCCAGTCAGCTGTCTCATACATATTCTATGACGATATGTGTCCAGACGAGGGATGGGCTCCGTTGCCAACATACCCCGTTGTGCTCGGGTTGAAGGGTATGTGTCATGCGCCTTGTTTTGAACCAGAAGCGCAAACTTGGAAAAGGTGATGACACCGATGTGTCACTCTTTGCGAGCAAAACTGGTGCCAACTCCCTTCCTGGACTCCCTGAGCTCAAATTTGACAGGGTGGTATGCAACTGGATCGCACCACGCCTCTTATTGGAGTACCTGAACATATCATCTAATTGTAGGTTCACGCTGGCCAAAGCATCGAGGTCTTGAAGGATTTGCCGGTTGCGAGTGGACCAGGGTGGAAGCTCTCGAGCAGAGTTTCTGCAGTCCATGAAAACAGTGAGTGGTACCTTTTCATGTTACTGTTCTCGCATTACAGCAACTACGAAGAATCTGGCATCATCATTGAGCGAGAGTCATCACTCCTCGATCCCCAAGATACTATTTATGCAAAGCTCTTTGTAGGCATAATGTCGACCAGCAGTAGAACCTACCCTGAGACTCTTGCATTCAGAGTTCCTCGTTTTACTTGGGCGTCAAAGCAAATGGCAATAAGTTCTCCAAAGTAATCGCGAGTGCCCCCCAGGCAAAGCTCATCCCCGAGGATCGAAAGCCAGACTGGGTCATCAGAGACGAGACCACCCCGGAGCAAGCACTTATATACCGTCTTAGCGGCGACTATAATCCGCTTCACGTCGGTAGAACTGTCACCGCGTAGTAGTCTCGAACCTTGTGCTCACCGACTGTACGCTCCAGATCCCGAGGTGGGCAAAGCGTTGGGCTTTGGCGATGTCATTTTGCATGGCTTATCCTCGTTCGGGTTTGCGGCCCGTGGCCTCATCAAGGGCGTTGGGAAAGGCGATCCGCGCGCATTGAAGATGTTCGGCGTTCGTTTCACCTCGCCTGTAAAACCCGGTGATAAGCTGGAGACGCGAGCATGGGAAGTTGGTTCTGGTCCAAGTGGGACGACTGAAATCGCCTTCATCACCAAGAATGTCACGACAGGCAAGGTGCGAACTTGACGCGTCATGTTTTGCCTTCATGATCAATCATCAATACCCCTTCAGGTTGCTCTGGGTAGCGGTGTCGCGTTTATCAAGAAGGCGGGAAAAAGTAAGCTGTAGGATCAGGCTATGTCTGATGGGGTAGCCTCTGGCAGTGCCATATGTACTTACGTACTGCTTCTCACTGCAATCCAATGTATGTGGATGTATATTCAAATCTATTCATCGCGCCAGTCAGATACATACTTCGTTGGTACCTAATCTGGCCCTTAATGTCCTCCCACGATCAAGAATGGCGTCCGCTTCAAGATAGCATCCTTTGAGCCAACGATTTGTTTCCTCTTCGCGTGCCTCCTTTGGTTCGCGGGGTCCGTCCGTGAAGGCTGTGCGCGCGTGGAGTACTCTCCGGTTGTCGAAGACAGCAGCATCTCCCTCGCGCAGAGTATATTCCATGCGGTTGGCAGCGTTATCCAGGAGTGCGACGAACTTGCCGAGGGCTGCATAGAAGGAATGCGGAGTCGAGCTCATGAGGGGTGCTTGGAACGGTGGAGAATAGTTGATATGTCTGATAGGCGGCTCAGAACTAGGCAAAACGTGGTGTGGGCTGAGGACATCTAACTCTATGGTTGGGTGTTCACAGTGCAGATGATGACCGTCGTTAATATAATGAAAGGGAACGCGCGTTGCCGCCAGGACGTTGAAGTCTGCTGGATGAGACTTTCGTAGCAACGAAGCCACGTAAATGGCATCCACGAAGATCGAAGTGCCTCCCTCAACCCGGTTGCGCAAGCAATGTAGGATCTGATATCGCGGCGGGTGTTGGAAGTAACTGCTCGGGGTTTGAGAACGGAAAATGAAGTCGGGTGGCAGACGCACAGCAAATCCATATGCAGGTCGAGATCGAGATTAGTGTAGGCGATATTGCGGCTGTTGCGAAGGTTCTTTACGTCCCAGACTTCACCATAAAAGGTCGTCCGCAACTCGCCGAACATATTGGCCAGCTTTCGGAGTTCGCAAGCAGCATGGGAGGTTTGCTCGTTCGGAACGCCAGTGACAAAAAGGAGGCCGTACTGGATGAGCTGGTCTATAGCGGCGAGAAGCTGGGAATGCTCCAAGAGGTTCCCGTAGGAGATACAGAGATTTGGAGCACGGGAGATCGACGACGCGTTCCACAATGTTTGATCCGTGTCATGGTCTTGATGGAATTTCTGAAGTGCGGAAGGAGAAGAATAACGTTCCAGAAAAGTGGTGTCGTAGAACGATTCATGTCCGTCGATCCACTGGATGCGAATTCCACCAGCAGTGGTCGCCAAACCGCCCGGGGCAGGTCGAATATCGAGCGGAATATCGGAAGATCGGTGAAGTTTCTGTAACGTGGAAGTATGAACACAAGAAGGGCATTGGCATGAATCCCGCAGCCATTGGTGTGAAAAGCTTCCCCTACTGGGAATAATTACTTGCGTGTTATCAAACCTAAGATCGGATGAGAAATATCTAGTGTGTAAAGACGAGTAGCTTCCCGGTGGACGTCGGATGACGGGAAGGGAGGCAAGTTTACGAAACATGTTCGGGGTAAGCCCGCTGCTCAGACTCCCTCGTTTAGATCGAAAGCCTTTGCCAAACAACTGTATACTGGAACACAATCCCCTTTTCGGAATCTGTTCAATCCCAATTACCAACTCTTTCAATGGTTTCTCGCTCGGACTCAGAAACGTCATTCATCCTGCTTGAACATGGGCGCGAAGGGGATACAAGTGGCATTCCGACGCCTGTCACAGAATGGGTGACCTCACATTACCGGTGCTTCGAGAATCTAGAGCTCACGCGGATGCAGGCTCATCCTTCTCATGCACCAGACTACTCGCCAGGATCAGGAACGACATATGCGCACGACTGGTCACCAGTAGGAACTGGTGGACAGATTGTTCGCCGAGGGTGTCATTTTGTTGATTCCTATGGACGCGTCTGCAGTCTCCGAGGAGTGAACGTGTCTGGTTCTAGTAAAATGCACGTCATGTATACCATTTATTGTTCTGGCTCACTCGGTTGACTGTTGCTTATTGGATAGCCCAGTTGATCATGATCACGGTACCTTCCCTGCAAACCACCACTCGGTTACTTTTGTTGGTCGACCCTTCCCTCTCGAGGAGGCGCCTCAGCACTTTGCCCGTTTAAGAAGGTGGGGTTTAACGTTCAGTAAGTCTAATTTTTCTTCAGGAACTGCGTACTTGACTTCAGCATTTTAGTTCGTTTTCTTGTCACGTGGGAAGCTGTTGAACACGCTGGACCGTAAGTCGTTCTTGAGAAACTATCCATTGTCCAGCTAAAGGATCGCAGGGGGATATACGATACAGAATATCTGACCTATGTCAAGAAATTGCTGTCCCTACTCCCGGAATATGGTTTGTCCGCGTTCGTTGTCGTCCATCAGGACGTCTGGTCTAGATACTCAGGAGGTTCTGGTGCACCTGCATGGACTCTAGAGGCTATCGGATTCGATTTGCATGCCCTGGAGGTGTCTGGGGCTGCATGGCTCCTTGGTGTTAAAGGAGGTGGCCATATCGAAGCAGAGCGTGGGATATGGCCGTGTGGGTACCAAAAACTCGCTGCTGCTACTATGGCGTTAGTCAGACCTTTGCAAGCGGTGTTTTCTGTTCAATTTTGTTTTCTCTAGGACATGTTTTTGGGCAGGTGATACTTTTGCCCCGAAGCTCGAGATCACAACAACCAGTGGAGACATAAAATCTGTTCAGCAGTACCTTCAAGACGCCTTCATTGATATGTGCGCTGCGCTTGCCGAGACACTCGGTGGCTTGGAAGGGGTTCTCGGATTCGAGGTAACCAACTGAGCTTCCTATGCAACCAGACTGGAATATTGACCACTGGTAGATAATGAACGAACCGCATAGAGGATACATAGACCTCCCTTCTCTCCACAAGTTTGATTACAATACGGACTTGCACTTAGCTCACGTTCGTAAGTAGGTCCGTTCGGCCCGCGAAGTAGGCTAACGTGGCCTTCCAGCTTCTGCATTCCAGTCATTTATGCTAGGTTCTGGATACCCTACTCTAGTTTCTCACTGGACCCGGTCATTTCCTATCCCAACTCGCGCGACTTCCCATAGCGTGTTGAACTCTGATCAACGTTCGGCATGGGGACCTGATGGCCCTACGCAAGGTAGATGTATCTGGGAAATGCATGGCGTCTGGGGTTGGGACAAGACTAAGAATGAGGGCGTTGTTTTGCGCGAGAATTACTTCACGAAACATCCCGTTAGCGGCCGCAAGGTACGGTTTTCTGTTGTGTCTAGGCTGTACGGCATACCTCATAATAAACTCAGATTGATTGGTACACCGACTTCTACTATCCATTAGTTAAGCGCTGGGCAGAACGTGTACGCAGTGTTGCCCCAGACAAAATGTTATTTGTGGAGCCAATTCCCAACGAGGTACTGCGTTGTCTTCAAGAAAGTACCTCGACAATTGCTGATTTTTTGTGTAGTTCTGTCCCCCTACATGGACAAAAGAGAACCAGATTCCCAACATGGTTTTCACGCCGCATTGGTGAGGGAGACTTTGTATGTAACTGGATTTTATTCACCTGTCATTCAGGTACGACCTGAATACTCTCTTCTCCAAGGCGTTCGGGGACTTCACTGTCAATGTGCAGGGGTTGTCACGAGTGAGATTCCCACATTAGCGACCCACGAGTATATCCTCACATGGGGCAATCTGAAGGGAATGTTTCCTTTGAAAGCCTTTTATTGGGGTCAGAAGGGTGCCCGGGATAACTATTCTCTGCAAATACAAAATATCATCGAAACTGGACGCAAAGTGTTAGGCGAGATACCCATTCTCATTGGCGAGTGCGGGATACCCATGGACATGAAGTATGTGACATTTGAACGATCCTATTGACCAAACTCATTGCCACTAGCGATAAGGAAGCGATTAGGACGGAGAGTTGGACGTGGCAATACCGGATGATGGACGCTCTGATGACTGCACTGGAGCGGTCTCTTGCTAACTTCACGTTCGTACCTCCACTTTCTACCGAAGTCTTTGGTTGTCACATTTTAGCAGGTTATGGAACTATAACCCAGATAATACAGACACTCACGGCGACGATTGGAACGGCGAAAATTTTTCATGGTTTAGTCGCCGTCGCGCTCTTCCGCCCTCACTCTTAGACCTCGAGCAAAGCTCCTTCACGCTCGACAACGGAGGTCGCATACTGCCTTCCGTTGTACGCCCATACCCAGCGAAGACCGCGGGAATACCCTCAAGATTCAATTACGAGATGAATACCGGGGAATTTACCTTCGAATGGACTCTTACTGAAGAATGCATGTCACGTGAAACGGAAGTATATATCCCATCCCTAATCTATCACGGGCGCAAGCTCGTCGTGGAGGGCCTCGCTCCCGATGATAAGTACATGCATGATGAATCTCGACAAACTCTCTTCATAGTTCGAAGCGATTCTTCACCTGGGGAAACCCGGAAGATCACCGTTTCCGTCTCTCCCCCTCTGCGTGCACATTTTCATGTCAATACCTTTTGGGGAGACTTTGGGGAACTCATTCTTTCAGGTTTGGTCGTCTTCATCGGGATGTTTTTGATTATCAAATTTAGATTCTACATATGATATCCAGTCAGGTTAGTTCACCGATGTTTGACTTGGCATGTAATTCGCACCGGCTTTACTTGATTTCTTTCGGTTGATTAACAGCAGGTCTTGAGCGGCGTACTGCAGATCTAGCTTTGCACTTGTATATGTGTACATCCCACTGACTCGTTGCATGAAATCCCTGTTTCCCGATTTGTGAAGTTGAGTTTATGAACGTTACTGCTCACGACCTTCCGAGGTCATTAAAATAGGAGTGTCCGAAGGGCACCGCATGCAATCCCACCTCCGAACGCTTTTTGCCAACCCCCACCATGTACTAATCTCCTCTTCAGACCAAAGACCCGATAATGCCGATCGGAATGGCTTTGCTGGGCGCAGCACAACTTGTATCAGCTATATTATAACTCCTCCGGGGATTGTGTTCTTGTAGAAAAACGAGCACTACTAGCATTTCACTCTTCTAACTGCCGCACTCGTCGCAGGGATTGTGTCGGTTCAGGCGTCGCCTTTTGATGACTCGAGCGGCTCACTGGAACCAAGACAGCTGGTATTCCGCTCTCGGATTCAGAGTAGCACGAACCTTCGCTAGGTTGCGAATTCTGGAATATGCGAGACAACACCAAGCGTGACCCAGTATTCAGGCTATATTGACGTTGGAGCAAGTATGTCAACGGTCAGCACACCGAACATAGGCTTAGCTATTACTGACATCTTGACGGCAGTGGTTCTGGTTCTTTGAGGCCCGTTTTTCCCCCGTTCACACTCCGGTAAGTGCGCTTTGCTAGAATGTGCAAGTCCAGTAAAAGAAGTTATTGCACAGGCCAAATGTCAGTCTGGTATGTTCTTCCATGATTGGTCTCTTCCAAGGTCAGTTTCCCGGTGGATGTGAATGCACGAATCATATCTTTCCGTTCGCAGAAAATGAGCCGTGTCTGGTGAACGCAGACGGAAGCTGGACGTACCATAACCCGTACAGGTGAGAATTTGATCGCGCGTGGATGTCATTTAATCGACGAGGCGGCTGGAACGACGTGAGCAACAGTGAGTGATTTCAACTGACTTGCAAAACATGTCTCAAGACGCGACTCATCTTTGCATTCCAGCGATCTACATCGATCAGCCAATCGGCACCAAACTTTCTTAGGGAACCAACAGAGAAATTCAGAACGCATGATCAGGCTATTCTGGTAACAGAGAACTACGGAGAATTCTCATTTTGTTGATGAAGCGTTCCGAGATATTGAAGCTCAGTGCTCTTTGTTACAGTGGCGGATTCGGCCCTTTGATCCACTACATCTCCTATTACTTCGCAGCTCACGTACTGGGATATAGCCAGCTTCAACCCGACTTGGAGCTAAACAGGACCGCGATGCGCACACAGTGCGGGCCCGACAGACACCAGTGTTCGTGCGCAGTGTGCTGACGCCTGCCTTAACTTTGCGATGTCAGCTTAGATCGGAAGACCCAACACTGTAAGTATCATCCACTAGTACAACCTTTTCTGTTATCATTTTCTCTAGGTGTGAGTGAGCATGCACTATTTTTACGGAGGCCTCCCACACTGCTGATCGTGAGACCGATCTTATCGGAAGACTCCCCCGACCGCCATGCGGTCTCCCGACGACCATCATGTTGGTAGTTTCAGTTCCATGTAGGACGCGGTTGCACTCACCTGTGTATTCCATGTCAGCTGTCTAGTTACCGCACTTCTCACCTGTCTCTTGCAATAATCGACATACGGCTGACACTAACTCATGATGGCCGTGACTCTTATTTGACAGACGATAAGGGATACACAGGTGGGTGCGGCCACGTCTTCAAATTGAAGTTACCATAGTCGTCGAGACCGCATGGTCGCACCGCGGTGCCAGCCAAAATCGGATGGGGAGCTGAGATTCGTGGTTTCATGCATTGCACACCCACACAAGAAGCAGCTATAAGAAGGCTGCTCTTTTTCCGCCGCGAGTTCTGCATTTCACTCAGGGAGTGGCATTTTACCTACCAGACATGCACATTCATCCATTCATCTCTTTAGTCGCCGCGGTCCTCAAAGGAGCAGTCTCAGTTCAAGCTTTGTCAACTGATGACGCTCTGAACTCGCTCGCAACAAGGCAGCCAGTCTTCCGCTCCAGAATCCAGAACGACACATATCTTCGCTATGTTGCAAACTCTGGAATATGTGAAACGACCCCAGGCGTGGCCCAGTATTCAGGTTACATTGATGTCGGAACAAATATGTCAATGGTCAGCACAGTCTGGTAAGGCGAGCTATCACTGACACGTTGGTGATAGTGGTTCTGGTTCTTCGAGGCCCGTAATTCTCCCGAGACTGCACCGTTCACGCTCTGGTAAGTGCCTTACTAGGATGTGAGTCCCAGAGTAAAATATGATGTCATTTCACAGGTTGAATGGCGGTCCAGGATGTTCTTCCATGATTGGTCTCTTCCAAGGTTAGTTTCTTTATCGTCGGAAATGAATTCGAATCATATACTTCCGTTTACAGAAAATGGACCGTGTTTCGTGAACGAAGATGGAAGTTCGACGTACCTCAACCCGTACAGGTGAGAATTTGATTGTATGGTGATCACTTCTAATCGATCGACGAGTCAGTTGGAACAACGTGAGCAACAGTGGGTGACTTATAGCACTGTCTCCAGACGCATCTCAAGATGCGAGTCGTCCAGTGATCTACATCGATCAACCAATCGGCACCGGATTCTCCTATGGAACTGACACTGTGAACAGCACAGAGGCTGCTGCACCATTCGTGTGGAAAGCGTTCCAGATACTTTTCGAGAGTCAGCTGTTCTCCAAGTACGCGAGTCGCGAGTGAGTACCATGATTGTCTCCGGGCAGCTAGAGATATTCAAAGTGTATAACCAGGTTCATTTTTGCAACAGAGAGCTACGGTGGTCACTATGGACCTAGTTTCGTGACATACTTTGAGGAACAGAATGCCCTGATTGCCTGCGGAGAGATCCAGGGTGAACCTGTCGTTGTCAGTGCTCTGATGATCAACAAGTAAGCTTTCCGAAAGATCTAGGGTTCGTATTCGCTCAGTACTCTTTGTTGCAGTGGCTGGCACGATCCCCTGATCCAGAACATCGCATATTACACTTTTGTAGCCGATGCTCCGGGATACGGTCAACTTCAATCCAATGCCACCTTGGAGCGTATCTACGATTCCCTCTATGGTCCCAACGGCTGTGTCGCGCAAGAGCAGGATTGCTTTGCCGCCGGTGACTCCCCTGAATCTGACAAGATTTGTCTCCAAGCAGATAACTACTGCGTATGTAGGACGCCTCTGGGTTTTCATATTCTTCATGTGGATTCAACAGGGCGATCACATCTATACTCCCGCAGTCGGCAAAAGGGACCCCTATGATCTCCGCCAAAATTCGTCCGCGTTGTTCCCTCCCGAGTACTACGTGAACTTCTTGCAACTTCCAGAGATTATGAACGCGATTGGTGCTGAATCTACCTACCAAGAATGTCCCGACGCACCATATGATCTAGTCGTGAACACTGGAGATGTATCTCATCCAATTCAAACGACTCACTGCATTTGAATTAACAATTACTCTATAGGATGCACGGACCTGGCTTCCACAACTTTCAGAGTTAGCGGATTCTGGATTGAAGATTCTAATTTGGGTGTGTAATCCACTAGCTGTGCGAAGGAAGCTGAGACTCGATTCCGCGCTAGGCTGGTGACACTGATATCATGTGCGTGTCTACGCTCGTCGCTGGATTTTTCTTATGATCTGTCACCCTACAGTTGTAATTGGCTTGGTGTCGGTTTTCTGGCTTTACTATCTATCATCCGCTGAATATCCGCGCAGGTTTACGCCGCTGTGCTTGCCATGAATTGGTATGGCAGCCAGACACTTTGCTCCACTCCACTCGTCAACGTCACACTGCACGGGACGCCCATCGCCGCTGTCGCAAACGTAGACAACTTCACCTTTGCGTACGTTCCCTTCATCACTTGACATAAAGACTGAAACTTCGCGCTGACGCACTGGCTCGGCACACAGCCGGGTCTTCGGGGCTGGTCATGAAGTGGTACGTCAAGGGTCACCAATCATCCTAATACGTCGGCTAAGGACCCATGTTCAGCCCGCTTACCAACCCGCGGCAGCTCTGTTGATGTTTACCCAGGTCATTAACAAAGAGCCTATTCACTCAGCGTAAGGGGAGGATCGGCGTCAAACGGAAATTGTCACATTGTCCAGATACGCTTATTGCGAAATATCCAAGCAAGTAAACATGTACCGAAGGAATAGCCAAGCAGTATGAGCATCGCTTTTGCGTTTGGCGTATACATTGTCGGAATCGATAAGTTGATCAGACCCGTCGCAACGTTCGCCTCAAGTAATCATATTAAGGCCGTAGGAGAGTTTGATCAGGATGAGGACTCACGACAAGGAAGATCACCAGCCCATTCTTGTTTATAGCATCGAGTAAAGAGGGAGTCGACCGTGCTGCGGATGTCGTGGGGTCCTCTTGGAGGATCCTTTTAGCCGCTGGATCGGAAGGATCTTTTAGTTTCGAGATACGAGTCGGGAAGAAAATCATATCTAGCAGATAGAACGCGAGGATAAACGAAGTGTTGCAGGCGACGATCCAGAGTATATATGGCAAGTTGGCCTGTACAGAGAAATTAATACGGAGGTGAGTTATTTCCGTGGTGCGTTGTAAAACAGGAAGATCCAACCATTCTTCGCGAGACCTGCAGGCAATGTTGTACAAGGGCTAGTAAAGTCCACCATACCATAGCATACGAGAAGAGCTCGATGGTGGTCTTCGCGTTTTGCCTTGGAGCAGAAAGCTCCAACCTTGCGAGACCCTCGGGGCCGCCCTCAAATAAGATACGTTGCTGTTTACGGAAGAAGGACGGGGAAGGGGGGAGTACGATCGTGCCAAAAGAAAGGCCCATCATGTGAAGCGAGAGGTAGCCTGAGAACATGAGCCTTGGGAATTAAGTAAACTCGGGAATAGCCCACCCAAGAGGGAACCCAGGCCTTCCTTGTTAGCATAAATAATATTACTCCGGGGGGCGTGGAGGAGGAAGGCTTCCAGTCCCATAAATGACAAGGCGAATTGATGCACTATGGAAAAGTAGTCTTAATAGATCTCTCGAAGGAAGAACAGATCGCACCACATACAAACCGCAATCCAAAGGCCTAATAACGATATAGGCATATATTTGATGATCGGGTGAAGGGCCACTTCTGCGACCGGCAAAATGGCAAGCGTCAAAAAAAAGTTCCAATGCACCCCGTATTCAGTAACATGCTCCTGGAAAAAATAGTTCACTAAACTAGAAGTGATGGTAACGATCACCTTACTGGGTATTCTGTCCCCTTCACAAGAAACACTCGAACAATGCCCAACACAGCGACTGGTAAGGTCTTCTTGATTATCCGGAACAACTTTGGTTTCACTTCCGCATGCAACTGAGATGGATCCTTCAGAAGGGGTAGCGCAGATATGATGCCCTGAGAAAAAACGAACGAGCCAACTCCACAGTCCATCTGATCTAATGAGGTCGCGACAGTCCCGGAGAAAGGCTTGCAGGAAAACACGCACTAGCGACACGCCATACGTTTCGCACTTTGCAAGGGAGCGCGGGAACACGGGAAAATCGACAGCGAGAATTGAGAATACTGTTATTAGCATCATATTGGCGCGGTATGTTGTGAGTGCTGGAAGGGGTCTTAGCGCAGGTTGTGCTGGCCCATTGACGGCTGCGTTGTCTCGTGCAGGGGCTCTTGACAGCTTTCTCGAAAGTAAAGGTATTCCACCTTCTATCGGAGGGAGCAGAAGCAAAACGCAGGTTGGGGTCAGGAGGAGCGCCGAGAGTGCCCCGGGTGCATCCGCATAAACTGTCAGTGCAAGCGACAATGGCAATGCCAACACCAGCCATTCAAGGATGTATGTCATGTTGCGGAATACAGATAGACGCGTTCGCAAGGCAGAATGCAGAGTCACCGATGCCTAGTAACCTTAGTAACGAACCTCTGACGCAAGCGTCGAAGGACTCACCACTGCGACTGTCAAGATAAAGTTGACGTGGAAAACAGATGAGCCTGTCATTTCAGACACAAATGCCTCCTTCGAGGCCTTGTAGTCATTGTTCATCTGCCCTAGCACCATCAACCAGCTGGAGAGCCTCAGGCTGGTGACGCCGAGAGTCGAGATGAGTGATTTTCAGATCATGTGATCAACAACGCGATCGAATCTCCTCAACAAAACTCGTCACTACAAAGTAGCTAGTACTCAACGTCTGCATCGGCCCTACGAAACTATTGCGACCCCAAGTGACCAAATTGATAATGACGATGAAAGTGACGCCACTGATAGCCAAGATGGCATAACTCATGTTGTACTGGTTGACAGGGTAAGACGTGGGCAACACGAAAAGCACGCAAAAAAACGACGCGAACTGTCAGGGAGTTAGCTGGGAGGCACGGGGAGCAGAATTGATCGGACCAACCAGGAAGCTCACGAGGTTGATAGACCACGACCACTTACCCAAATTAAAAGTACCAGATACCGCGAGTCTGGCCTCGCTGTCACGCTCAGTGTACACCACTTCTGGAACTATACAATACCTACGAATCAGGCCAAAATACTCGAATGATGATGGGTTGTAGGTAACTGAGCATTACAGATATCGTCGCGGATGACAACATGGCGTTGAGCTGTCCAGCGGTCAACCACTCTTTTGGGCAAAGACGTAGGGGTACGCACAACGATGGCCGAGCCTATGTAGGCACACGAAAGGATACAGCCCATGAGCAGGCGTCCACACTCCCCAATACAGAACTTGAAAAAGACTGAGAGCCATGAACTGTTCCTTCGCCGGGAACGCATTATCTCTTGCAAGCGCGTAAAACAATCGTGAGCTTGTAGTGAATGCTGTGATCGATGCTGTTACTTGCGCAAACGCTACGATCACGAGGCACAACAGCACAAGTTTCGGTCCGACCGCGTCATAGAACAGCTGTGCGATAGGTATGGCGTAGTCGTTGACTGCACACTAGTAATGCTCTGTACAGAGAGCAGGAGGGCGAGCATGTAGGCGAGACCGATAAACCATGAACCTGCGATGCTCCCCACAACAGCGAGAGGTGCAAGAACCTCGGCGCATTTTGCTTCTTCAGCGGCTTGAGCAGCAGCCTCGCAACCTTCTAAGGTATAAATAGTCTCTTGTACTCAGTGATGAAATTTCGCAGAAAACGACAACATTTACCTGGAGGAAGCCCTGGAGGAAGCCCAAGATAACGACAAGGCCTTTCGAACTCCAACCAGAGAAACTGAATTGACGCATGGGAATCGAAGAGACACACATTCAATTAGATGCCCACTTCTGGTAGTTGGTGAATACGAAGGCGGCCGAATTCTCACAAAACATCAGACGACGTAAATATGCAGATGGAAGTATTCACTTTCATGGGAGCCTTGACGAGCAGCGAGATCATTAGCACAAACGTGCTCTGAACGTCCACCAAACGTTCACTGTGCTCATACGTCCTATTGCTTTCGTTCCAATCGTATTGACTATGCCCGACAAGATGTTGACGGCCCAAGCCAAGGTAATGATTTCAACGCAAGTCAGAGTTCAACCTCGACCAACCTCGATCATTGAAGCAATGCATAGCGCCATACTGATTTCATCGTCAGGACAATATGGGTCACAGTGGCGCCTAACTCACCTGAAGTTTCCGGCGGTCCCAGTGAAGACCATCGCAGTGGAGTATATCCATCCTGTGCTGACTGGAACAGAGTTTCAATCCCGGCTTAATTCCGACGCACAGCCAAGAATAGGCAAGTCTGGTTTCATCTTGCAGACCCAAAAGTAAAGGCCACCCAAAGTGGGACTAGCCAAGCTGCATGAGTACGCGGGGATTAGCGGGTTCAAAACCCTCACTATGAACTACAAATTTCTGCTAGACTGAGGGCGATGAGAAACATGAAGAAGCTACATATCTGATAAGCCAGCGAAGAAGCGCACTTTTAGCTAGAGAAGGACCCTTGACAAGGTACACCGTTCCGTACCCAGAATAATCCAAGCGGGCCTCCGGAGAGCAATCCAGTTTGAAAGGCGCTACTCATCCCAGTGAGGATCCTGATGGCGCAAAAGGATATGCCCAACACTCCGAACAGCGACATTTCGTGTAGAGATTCGGGTTTATACCCGAGTTCGAGGAGACGCTGATCTGAGCTTTCGACATTGTTCCTGGTAATTGCAACCTCCTCATTCTTCTTGGGGCTTGCGGCATAGACATTGAAAGAGGTGGAGGTAAGCGTGGTTCAACAACACAGTGAGTAGTCCTCGGACGTCATGAGACTTGCGGCAATAAGTGTGAGAACAAATGCATCGATTGAAACTTGGACGATAAAGTAGGTCAAATCGGTGATAAGTCGTTAAGAGATAAGCGGTATACGCAGTGCCATCCCTCGATCTGTTTGAACGGGGGGGGGGGGGCTCAAGCCTAGCCTGCCGCCAAAGTTGTGGCGGGAATTGCTAAATCCAGGCCATAATTGGCAGGCAGCGTGCTTGCTTGATGCATGGTGAGCACGAAGTCCAGAATCAGAATTCGCAGAACACACAGCCCAGACTAAAGAGTCCACTTGTTTCTCTTCCTTGACGCTTGCGCTGGAGCCCTGCTGACGAAATCCGACTTGGAGTGCACATCGTAGAATGGTCAGTATTCTACGCACGTAAGTAGCCTATGCACATGAAAGCTGCCAACATAAGTATCGTGACGAGGTCTAGCGCTGTTACTAGGCGTAAAACGCGGGTCGATTAGGAGGTCTCCGTGAATACGATATGCGACGACGTGTACAGTAAAATGACTAATTCGAGATGTCCCAGTAGCAGGGACGACGAGTAAAAGCGGACCACGCACCATGCACGCATAAACTCAAGTGAGAGGAAGCGAAAGGCAGATTTGAACAGCAACGGCAATTACTTGATTCTTAACAGCATTCCGGGTCTTCCATAATAACCACGTCCCCCTCGCGGACAGCCACGAGGCTCACCAAACGACACGCCCCTCCTCCGCCCTTCCGAGAGTGACTTCTATACCAACGGTGAATTCGGTCCCATCCTGCTCGAACATCACCTCTTTGCCCGTCCTTCCCAGGATGCTTGTATTCGCGCCTTTCCTGCTAGCCGGGATGGGCGAGTGGACGTGTGCATACCTGGGATATTGTTCGTGCGGCGCCGAGGTCGTAGATATCACCACCGGACCCTCCGGAGGAGGCGAAGCATACGTTTGCGACAAGTCCTCGCACCGTTCGTCCTTGTGGTGGAAGGAAGGGCGACGAGCATTGCTCGCGCTAGAATAGGACCCGGGCATGGGCAATGAGACCGCCCTGGGTCTGGGAACGAATGGTGGATTGGCAACAAGTGGAGTGTTGGACGACGTTGGCGATGACGAAATAGATAGTGACGACAGTGGCTGCAGTAGAAGTGCAGAAGGATCTAATCTGCCTTCGTCGTCGTTTCCTGGAGCACAAACGTCACCACCGACAGCGACCTGATAAGAGGGTGGAGGGGTGCTGGGCCGAAACATCGGAAGGACAGGGAATGAAGGTGGGGAAGACGCAGGGCAGGTCATATACATGCTCTTGGTACGAGTACGTGGTCGCGACGGACAGAAGTAGAAAGGATCGTCTTCTCTTCCCGAGGGTCCCTCCGCAAGGCTGCATTCGAATTCCTCAGCTTCAACAGATATGGGTACTGCCTGCGGGAAGCCGACGGCATTGACTTGGACAGACTCAAACAAATCTTCGCCCTCGTCCTCGCACACCGGAAATAGTTGCGTGATGTCGTCAGCGAAGGTCACTCGTGATGGCCTCTTCCTCTCTATAATTCCCTTGTTACACCCTGAACTGAGTATCCCGTACTTGCTTGAAGTGAATTCTTGTACGTTGTCTGTACTCCAGACATGCAATGCAAGTGGCGAGCTCCGCACTGGCATTCCAAGGGACAAGCCAGTAGGCACGATTGGTCCGCGCATCCGCGAAATTCCCCTCGAGGAAGTGAGACCAGGAGGCTTCATGGGTGACCTGTGTGTGGAGAAACCGCCATCCCAGACCTTTGGCGCATAGCGGGGGGTAGAATACGGTGCAGAAATTTTGATCCCAGAGCTCCAGGCGCGTCGCTTGGCCTTGATTTCGAGGGATCCCTCCGCTTCAGCATCCATCCAACCATTCTTCGCTCCGATCTGCGTCGCTCTCACAAGCTTCCATCCCTCTTCACGAGCTCGGCTCCGGACGATCTCGAGTGCGGTACAAATCCGGTCGAGCAGGTCCAGTCGCGAAGCAATAAACTCCTCGACTGATGCATTTATGTCAAGGTGAAATATACTGGGGGAAGGAGGTGTGGGAGGTGTGGGAGGGCGTGATGCTTGAACAGGCATCGAAAACTGGGCTGAGACGTTTCGGGAGCGGGGGCCGGATGAACTGACTCTAGACATTGAAGATGTCTGGGGAGCAGAGCAAGTTGCATGATAAGCAGAGCCATGGTGTGGTTGCGTAGGGGAAGCTACGGGAAAATTTTCCAAATCCTGGGGAGTTCGGGGGGAAACCCGACTATCATCCGACTGCTCATCATCGTTGACATCCGAAGGAGTGAGAGGACACCTTGACATATCGAAAGCCGTGTCTGCCAGCCCTCCATAATCGTTGTAATCAAGAATAAATTCCTCTCGGTTGTCATCTAGGCTTGACAAGCCATAATAGATGCTGGCAACACCATGGCGTTCAGCAAGCTCGAATGTATATCGTTCCGTATTGTCCCAGCCGTCGCTGACAATAAAAGGTTCCCCGAGACGACCGTCGTGATGATCGCTGTATTCACTTGCGTCAACCTCATCAATAGTCCTGGAAAGGTGGGCAAATCGAACACCCCACTCATCTGCTGTGATCTTGGTTAAGTGACTACTCTGAAGATACAAGTACTCCTTACCGCTCTCTCGGCGGGGATAGACAACTCGATCGTTATCTTCAGCGTTCAACGCACCCGGGATTGGGGAGGGAGCACGGCAGCGCCACCGCTCTGACTCGCAGGCTTCACTGCGGTCGCCGAAATCGAGCGCGTTTCTCGCTTCACTTTGCGCCTTCCTGTGTCTGCCCCTGCTTGCCTTAGGACTGCTGACACAGGTGTTACGTGATTGAACTGATTCTATTTCCGCTCGAGCTTTACTGGCCAAAGCAAGCAAAGTCCATTCGAGATAACCAGCCGCAGGTAGGTGTTGAGGTGCGATAGCTGTTACGACGTGACGTCTCCAAACCTCGACGAGGGTTGCTCGGGCGCGTTTGCGGAGGCGGTCCTCTGGAGTTAAGTTAAGATGTCGAGAAGTCGAAACAGTCACGCGACCAGAGACAGGCAGAGGAGGAAGTGGTGCTGGAGGTGGCGCGCTGGTAGGTGGTGGTGGTGGCGGCGACGACGACGACGAAAAGGACTTGGGAACCAATGACCTGTTGACAGAAAAGTCAAGGGACGTTCAAGTCTTTTGGGGGCGGAACGCACGATATCAACGAAAACAACAGTGATCGTTGCCTCTTATGTTTCCCGAGTTTTGACTTCGTAGACGCAGGCGAGACATCCTCCGCACTCCCAGCTGTGCTCCCAGGACATGCACTGCCTTCCATGCTATTTCGCTGGCTTTCAGAGTCGCTACAGTCTTTGACATCGACAACGACGCCTAGGAGTATTCGAACACAGTCCGAATTCATAGGGATGTGGATTACGCGTCCATCCACGAACCTCAGCGTAAACTCCTTTTGCTCGATATCCATAGTCACTTCGTGAACGCGAGCGACCAAACCTACTGCTCGATCAAACATGTGGATGTTCGACGGAGGCTCGAGCTGCAGAATGGAAGTAAGGATTTGCAGCTGTGACGACCACGCAGCAGGGACGGTTGCGTTAGGGCCAAGATCGTGCAAGTAGAGGACCGGTGGAAATGTGATTCCATAGAGAATGGTGGGGTGAGGGGACGGTGGTATGAGACGAATTTTCATCTCGTAAATGCACGCAGGAGATTAAAAGGGGAGAGTAGTCTAGAGTCTAAGGGAGAAAAAAAAGAGATCCCAGGGGTGTAGTCCGGGGACGACTTTGACGTCCAACAGAAAGGGCAATGGGTGCCGCCTGTTGGGTTTTCTGTGGGCCATACGTGAGTTTACGTTACTATTTTACCAGATATTGAGTAATAGTTTGACGCTCCCGCTTCTCCAAACCGAGCTGGAGGAGCGGATGTGAAAAAGCGGCGCGTCTCTACGAAATTGGACTACAGGCTGGAGTGAGCATTTAGAGTCGCCGAATGAGGGTGGATTTTGGCAGGTTTGGCAATTCGGTGACGATGGCGCGTCCGACGCTGAACGAGTATGTGGCGAGGAGAGCCGGATTGCGCGAGACACAGCACACGGATTCTAAGAGACGTTCATCGTTCGATGGCCACGCCGGGGCTCTCCGTTGCGGTCGAGGTCGAGACGCGTGTCCATCACAGCAACTCGGACACGCGTTCGGTTTCGAATGTGCGTCACAGCAAAAGATCTAGCCGGAGAAGTTGGGTAGGGCATCGCATTGACATATCACTTGCATAGTGAAATCGCAGCACGCAGAACAAGTGAGGCACGATGACACACGTCAGTTCGATCAACGCCATTTATACAGGATCCAGACGAGAGCAGGGTCGTAGCACATCTCGAGCAACCTTCACCTCCTACTACTCGCCACTTTGTTTCTCCCGTCCGCGCCATGGGTGCGAACCACAGTCAACCCAAGGACAAGGAGGAGCGCAGGCCAAAGCGCGCTCCGACGTTGTCGTTTCTGGGCAAGTCTTCGTCGCGGCTGAACCTGCTGGGTCTGGGCAAGCGGTCGCCGCAACCGCCAGCGACGCCAGTGTCTGTGCGCGACAGGGTGACGGTGGTCGAGCCGTTCACGGAGCACGACACAGCATCCCCGGAGGCTTCGGCAATGGATCCGGAGGATCGGCCGGAGGAGGCCGAGGAGGTTAGTCTGTGTGCTCGATCTGGACCAGGTGTTGACTCGCTTTCTGCTGTGGCCGCTCCCGACCGACATAAATACGCGCCTCCCTGTATTACATCTCTCCCCTCCACCACGACCATCAGGACCCAGTGTCCGACATCGCGATCGCCATGCCCCAACAAGCTATGACCGTCCCTTGCCAGGTGGGTCTGCAATACCATCTTCTTCGCCATACGAACCTCGTGGCCCTGACGATCTCTCTCGGACTGTTCTAGTACCGCACTGGACGTACCCTCGGTAGTGGCACGTATGCAATCGTAAAAGAGGCGATCCATATCAAGACAGGCCAGTACTACGCTTGCAAGGTCATCAACAAGAAACTCATGGAGGGAAGGGAGCACATGGTAGGTCATTCCACGGTTTTCTTTCTGCTCCATGATCTATTCGTGTGGGCGCGGGGCTTTAGGTGCCCCACGCGTCCGCACACTGAAACCCCTTCGTGCTATCGTTCTGAAACGCACTGATCGCACCATCGCGCCCGAACTGGATGGAGTTCCAAGACGTTGTATCCCCCGTACCCCCAACCCTTGAACCCGGTCATAACCACTGATGTGACGGTTTCAAGGTTCGCAACGAGATCGCTGTGCTCAAGCGAGTTTCCATCGGTCACTCAAACATTGTTACGTTACACGATTACTTCGAGGTGAGAATTTTACCAACTAGCAGGAATTTGACATTCATCATCATCGCAGACTGCTCACAATCTGTATCTATGTTTCGACCTCTGTACAGGTGGTGAACTCTTTGACAGCATATGCGCAAGGGGGCAATATACGGAAGCGTGAGTGTCCTGAGTCTGTTGAACGTTCTGAGAATCTCATGTAACGACTCAGTGACGCCGCCGGGCTCGTGCGCACCATCTTCGGTGCGGTTAAATACATCCACGACTGTGGTATCGTTCATCGTGACCTGAAACCCGAAAACCTTCTTTTCCGTTCCAAGCCCGAGAAAACGTCAGAGATCATGATCGCCGACTTTGGACTTAGCCGGGTCATGCCCGACAACAAACTTAGCATGCTTACGGAAGTATGCGGGACGCCAGGAGTAAGTTCCTTCCAATATCCAATCCAGTCCACTGAGATGTTCTGCAGTATATGGCCCCCGAGATCTTTAAAAAGAGTGAGTCTTTTTTGACGTTGCTTCAGCTTTCTCTCAGAGTTTATTTAGCTGGACATGGGATGCCCGTTGACATATGGGCCATGGGTGTTATCACATACTTCTTGCTTGCCGGTGAGTGTAGTCAGCCGTGCGCGTCTGTGAAGCCGTCTAATTTCCCTACTAGGCTATACGCCATTTGATCGTGACAATCAGAAGCTGGAAATGGAAGCTATTATCGCGGGCGACTACAGCTTCGAGCCAGGTAAGCATTATGTACCTCTTGGACTGTACCCTACTAACTTGCGGCAGAAGAGTATTGGTGCAACGTGTCAGTGACAGCTCGTGACTTTGTCGCTACCTGCCTCACGCTCGATCCGGCGGAGCGCCCAACGGCTGCGCAGATGCTAGAGCACTCATGGCTCACTGCGGAAGTACCGCACTTTGTGGAGGCCGAGAACGGCGAACCAACGAATTTGTTGCCACATGTCAGGAAGGCATTCAATGCAAAGAGAACCTGTGCGTTTCGTTCTCATTTCGTTCAGTCACGGCGTATATTGATGACTGCACCGGCCTGCGCAGTCCGCAAAGCCGTGCTCAGCATGATGGCGATGAAGCGTATGTCGATGCTAGCTCACGATCGTTTGAGTCACCTGTCACCCGAGCATCAACAACTCAACGAGGATGTCTATCAATTCAAGCAAGAGTCCGAGAAGGAGAGTCTCGAGCATGCAGATGTTCTTCACCACCACAACGCGGATTTGCCCAGTACCGGTTTCCAACACACCGAGACTGGAACTGTGGAGAATGCATCCACCACCGATGGATCTGCGGCAACTGGCTCTGGGCCACCGTCTAGCCATGCTACTCCCGTGGACGCTGCGGAGACTGCCAAGGAGAACAAGGAAGTCACCGAGAAGCTGGCATCAGTGAGCTTAGCTGCCAGCGCAAAGGTAAGCGATGCAGCTAAACACGCTTGATTCTTTCTACCGTTTGGCGGTTCTTCGCCTGCATCGAGTGAATTCGCTATGCTTTCGGGACCGATTGTTTCTCTTTACCTACTCATTCTCACACAATATCCTGGTGTCCATGTGATTAATAAACACTGTTCTCTTGTGATTTACAGAAGGTCTTCAACCGGATTACGAGGGGCGGGAAGTGATCGCAAGCTGATCTAGAACCCATGCGAGCGCTGAACTCATCAACGATCGGTGGAGGGTGCTTCATTAATGAGCAAACCCAGTGCGAAAGACGTATCTCCGACAGATCTGTTACATACCATGTCTTATATACATGTCCGGCATGACCATCTGATTTCGATTCGTGGTGGGACTCCATTGCTTGTATTTATCGGGGACACGGCTACACGAAGAGTACAGCGTATTCATAAGATCATATATATTATTTAATAATAAGGATGTATTTAGAACGAGAGGTGGCGAAGTGGTCGAAGATAAGGAAAACGTGTTCAAGAAGTGAATAGTCCATAATCATACACCTAGGGTCGCGTTGAGAGTGCGTGATTAAAGGAGACGTAGTGAAGGGTAATGCCAGGTCCTTTTACATGCCGAATGCAAGAGACTGCGTCCTTAGCTGGACGTGACCGCGAGCGCAGTGATAAGAACTTCCCACGCAACGTCGAGCGCACACCAGAGCTTCTCGTCGTCGATGCCCAGGGCACACGCGTTGCGCCAGAGGCCGTTGACTGCCATCGTATGAGTGAGGATCGTCTGCACGTTGTGCGTCTTCGCGATCTTGCTCGCAAACTGTTTGAGCAAGTTCGTGACGCGCTCGTCAGTCGGATCGTCGCGATAGAGCGGGGCTGGGACGGTGCAGGGCATGAGGGACGCGAGGAGGTGGTCGATGCGCTTGGTGTAGAGGAAAGTGGAGAGTTGGGGGAAGACGTCCGGGGCGGGGATGCACAAGGGCACCACGGGAACAGATATGGTGGATCCGGGCGTCTCTGGTAGAGGGATGTCAGACGGGGGGAGGGCGGGGAGATTGGCGCAGTGGGCGGCGAGGATGATGTTGTGGATGGGAAAGAGGGTGACGCGCCGCTTCGAAGCAGCTGGAACGTGACGGGAGAACACCGCCAACATGTGCGTGGGCATATCTGACGACAGGTCGTTGACTACTACTTCGAGCTGCGTAGGAATGACATTCGCCGGGGTCTCAGCTCTGATTCCAGCCAGCACACGAAGCATGCTGCGGGAAAGGGTGAGCCAGAGTCAATGAATTCACGCGACGAAAACTCACTTGGGTCCCAGACACTGAAGGCCTTCGCGAACGTAGTCGAGCGCGGTGCCCTCCAACTCTGGGGCAACAGAGATGATCGTGCCGGGGGTGATTTGCTGGAACGATGGACGGGATAAGTATCTCGGGAGGGGAATGTGGGACGTGCGGCCAGCGGAGGACGCGTCAACGATGAACACGGCATCGAGCGCAGAAGGAAGGCGAGGGGCGATCGGGGGAGACTGTTGCTTGACTGAGCCCCGGTGCTTGGCATGGGCGACGGCGGAACGAGGGTTGTGAGGACCACCGCCGGAACGAGCACGGCGGCGACGAGCAGCGCCCTGAATGCCACCGCGAACTTTGGCCCTTGGGTTGGTAGAAGGGGGGGTGTTTTCCGAGTGAGGCGCCATGACGATGAGGAGGTCGGTGCGGCATTGGCGCGAGCGACTCGGTTTATAAACCAAGAATTCGTGGGCGGGCTCTCTCGCAGGGCGTGACAGTGTCATGCCGTGACAAAATCGCAATCAAAGCAAAATTACCGAAACAAGCAGCGAAACTCACTGCTCTTACCTTTCACGGCAATTTGTGGACCCACATGGACCCACTGATTGCTACATCCGTAAGCAATCCATCATTCCCACTGCCAAAATCAACAATACACCCCATTGTCCTGCGTCCACCTCGTCTGTCCATCGTCCTTGTTTCGTCGAGAACAACAGCGTTCCAGCGTGCCAATTGTCCACACCTGAGCCTTGTCTTGCGCCCGAAGCTTTGTCCGGTGACGTGGCACATTGGATGGTGGTCCAGCACAACAAGGAAGCTCGTGTCTTGCAGCGAATCAATGGCAGAACGGTGCGACGTAGCGCGTACCTTGCGGTCTATGAGCTTGAGCGTGGTGGTGAGCCACGGACGCCGTCGTCTCTTGAATGGGTGACTCCACTGTCGGACTCGGCTTACCTTGATTGTGCTCGATTGTATCACTTGAGATGACTGAGGCTGTGTATAGGTTGCACGAGGTGGGTGGCACTCTCATAGGACCTGAAGTCGCTACCAATTCATGGTTGTACTTTACCTGCAGATGTCCACGAGGCCTGACGTATATGGGCACGGTCATTATCTACACCCGCTGATTGTTCTCGTTCATTGAATAAAGTACTCCCTCACATTGAATGACACTCACATAGACCGTGCGTGGCACCGGCTGACGGTAAGATTTGGAGCGCGTATAAACACAGCCGTGTGGTTCCTTCCCCCGCCTGACCAGGGGGCGGTGAGTCACAATCGGGCCACGATGCCAGGTGTTCAGCTTGATTGCGACGCGCCTAGGTCTGACAGGCGGCGAACACAGTGAGTGTACCAATGGAATACCTGTGTACCCAATGTATGATAAGCAGACGATCGAGCTGTGCCACGCACTGGAACGCGCTTTGCAGCGCTCTCCGCAATGTAAGAGTATGGCGAACACAGTCGAAAGATGATTGGCTACCCACGTACCTGTCGCGCGCTGAACAAGGCGCCCTGGTCGATGAACTTGCTCAGGTGACTGGGATATGTCTTTCAGACGTCTGTAAGGCGGGTGAGCACAACTGTAAGTACAGGCCGTCTATTAGACAGATGTTAATCTAACATTGTGACGTTCACATGAACGGCCTTGAAAGAACCAACTCGCGCCCACGTTGCACCATGCACATAGCTTGGGCAAAAGGTACGGAGGTGAGCTTCAGTTGATCATGCCACCGTGCACTTACGGTCCATTAAGTAGGCGGCGATAGTTAGTGCAACTAACAGACGAACTCCTGGTTGTGTCGCGATCTGCAAGCTCGGTTGTCCCCGTGGCAGGACGAAGTAGGGGGTCGGACGGCTACGAATAACTGACCAGCCGCGTACTTGCGGTCCAACAAAATGGGGGTTGTGGTTGAGGTTGAGGTGAGTGTTGTAAATACCACAACCTCATGAATCAGCGAGATTGAATGACTTTTGACCGTATCTACATCTTGCAGAGTCATGTATGGCCCGTGGCCGTCTTCATTCTAGGAGGATATATCAGGTGAGACGATGTTGGATTCGTGGCATTGAATGACAGTGTTTCCAGTTCCTGTGGGCCACATCACGCATGGATGCTGTACCCAAGGTAAGCAGACGGTAGTGATGAGGCGAAGGAGATGAAGAGACGGGAGGGGAGAAAGAGTAGGTGGAGAGGAAGAGAATGTGACAGTGACGGTCAAAGCAGAGTGGGTCAAACAACTAAACGACCGCCTGAGCAACGCAGATTCGTGGTATCTACGGCAATATACAGCTACAAGTATCCTACTTTGCTACTAGAACGAAAATGATTCATGACCGTCTTGGCCGTGTCTCAGCTATTATTCTGCCCCCTGAGTCCAAGACTTCGAGTCGGAGGCGCGCATACAGATGATCACGTAAGCCAACACATCGCGGTCACATGACGCCAAGCGGACGCGTCCAAGCCAACGAACGGGGTTTGACCGTCAGGCTTATGCCAAGTCGCGAATGTCCACCACAACGCAAATCCTGTTCAACTCGCCAGCGTTACATTCTCTTAAACGCGACCAACTCGTCAAATTATGCAAGATTCACTCGCTCAAGGCATCCGGAAAGAACAAGGAGCTCATCCGACGCTTACAGATCCATGCGAAGACCTTGCCACCCGACGACTTGTTAAGCATAGCTACTCGGAGCGATAACGTAGACGCGAAGCCTGTTGCAGACAGCGAGGACGAGGCATCTGATTACTCCCGAGAGGGGAACGCGTCCATTGATAATAATAACACGCTCTCTCGTCCCAACGAGCAATGGGAAGTGCTCATGGAGACAATAACAGAAGTAGACGAAGAGACGCTGAGGAGCAACCGAGGCGCCTCCGACCGCCAAGTGGGGGAGTTTGGCACGACTACATCCAAAGGTCAGTCCACTGAGCAACCACCTCGAAAAATTGTTCTCATCAACCCTGTCAGTTTCTGTTACATCGTCTCTCAAGGCTATAGCGACGTCTTTGGGACTTAAACGCAATACGTCGAAGAGCAGCGGCACTACATCATCCTCATCTAGTCTCTCGAGCGGGGAAGTTGTCCAATCCTCCTCGACCCTCCCGACTTCTGATCCGAATGGTGGCTCCGAGGAACCAACAGTAGATCCAGTCCCTGGACAGTCAAATCTTCAGGGTCTTCCTGCTCCTTCAGTCGCGCGGCTTAGTTTTTCCCAGGCGCCAGCTACGACCACCATCCGCCTCGTTTCAAATGTCGCCACTGGCACGAATCCGGAGCTGTTGCTGTCTCCCCCCAAACTCAAACCATTTGCCACTTCATTTGATCTTGTACCTGCCACGCCAGGAGGTGCCGGATCTATTCCTGTCACTGTATGGCCTCTCTCGCCCGGTGGAGCTGCACGAGAATCTTTGTACCCATCTATCCCAAGCTTTCAAGGGTTTGGCGACTTGCATAAACAGCAGTCTCCTCTAGCTCCGTACGACGAGTCGGATATGGATCTAGACGTAGATATGCCCGGTGGGCTAGTGATTCCATCCTCCCGCGAACCCACCCCCCAGAAAGCCATTACCGGGGCACGATTTAACACCGGTGCAACTCCAAAGTCCGGGGAGAAGCCTTCTGCTGAGCCCGCCGATATCTTCTCACCGGCTCCAAAACCCCAGGCTGCCTCGACCCGATCGAGGCTTGGGATCCCCAGATCCGAGCCATTCGTGTTTGGTTCGCCGCTTCCTCAACATAACAAGTCGAACCTTCAGTTTTGCACAGCCGCTCAGTCCGTGCTGGATGAGATGAACAAACGACTCGCGGAAGAAGGTGTAGAGGCTGTTGACACCAACGTATTACACAACCACCAAGCTTCCTCCGAGGAATCACTGGAGAAGAAAGAAAGCAACGGACCCCTTCGTGTCGTAGACATGTTTGAAAAGGTCCATCAGAAAGAGTTTGAGAAGATGGATTCGATAACCTCGCACTATGCGGCGAAGCGCGGTGCTCAGAGCACAGCTCCTCCGCCTATTCTCTCCAAGAAGAGGAAGTCAAGTTTGGTCGTGAAGGAGAGGCAACCTGGGGTACCGACCGCGCGTCACCGTCCTAACGGATCCAGGGCGGTCAGCAGTGCTTCTGTGAAGAGGCTCCCTGGAGGCTTTGCTGAGGAAGGCGATGAAGATGACGAGCTTGGAGATAGGCGTATGTCAAAGCGGCCTCGTGTCGAACGAGAGGAATCAAATCCCCCTGCGCAGCCTGCACACACCTCGAGAACACTATCACCCGATTCCGAGGAGGAAGCCCAGAAACAGAAGGAAAGGGAGGCAATTCGTCGTAGGCTCCAGCACAACAAAGCCAAGCGTCGGAGCAGCATGGGCCGACCAAGCCTCGGATGTGCGCCTCCCTGTGAGTTGCGCCCTCAATCACCTACACCTCGCTAATGATCCGACTTGATAGCGAAACCGAAACCCGCGCGAGCCGGTTTCTTTGCTTCCGCGAAATCAATTGCGCAGAACGTGTGGAATCGAGGCGCTGGATCGAGGATGCCATCGAACGCGCCCGTTGCAAAGCCTGTCCAACCCAAAGGAGAGACGAAGACGCTTCCCAGATCCACGGAAGCAAAGAAACCAGCCATGATTCCTGGTTCTTCCGGTGCACCACCTCTCAGCTCTCAGACAAAGTGCACTCCGTCCGGCAGTGGCAAAACGTCGGTTCAACCGGGTCGATCTACCCTCGCTACTCACAACTCGAAATCACTGACCCCCTCATTGAATCCGCCTACATCAATTGTCGTCAATGTGGGGTCATCGACAGTGGCTGGACATCGGCCCAGTAGCAGAGGCACTTCTGTTGTTGGTTTCTCGTCCTTGGGCAGGAAAACAGCATCTTCAGTAAACAATGCTCGCATTTCTTCGACGGGAGCAAAGCCCGACACTGGAACTTCAGCAGCCCCAGCCAGCCTTCAGAAGCAGGCATCTGGTATCCCCAGGGCGAGGACCTTGTCAACGCTCATGGCGCCAACTGCTAGCTCGCTTGCCAAGATGAGTAACAACGTTCGCATTCCGGTCTCCGCAAACGAGAATTCGACCCTGACCAGAGCAACGAGTTCCAAGCAACGGACTACAATGTCACCACAACTTGATGCTACCTTGGAGCAGATCACGAACAGTCCACGGAGTCCAGCCCTCTCACCTCGCCCAGCAAAGGTGTTCAGCCAACCCCTCAGTTCGCCTTCAATACAACCTCCCCTGTCACTGACCTCCGCAGCAACCACCATCGTTGGCCGATCCGCTGAAGAAAAACCATCCCCGTCGGCAGAGTCCACCGAACTCACGAAGGCAAAAATTCAGCCTAGCCGCAGACCAAGAATTTCGCGTTCCAAGGTCATTGCGAGGCTGGCGTCGCAACGAACCGCCAGGGCTAGCTCGAGCGCAAACACTGGGACTCGACGGCCAGACGGCAAGGTACGTTCGAGCATGGGTGCTGAAATCGCGGGCAAGGCGAGGCAGTGGAATGGTGGTGCGAAAGTTGGAGACATGATGGGTGCTAAGAAACGGATCCGTCAGAGCGAGCAAGCACGGAGGAGAAGCCGCATTGCGAGCGACGGACAGAGAATGGACGTCAACTAGATCTATTTTTTTCCCTTGTCCCGCGACACCTCGATACTTCGTTAGTTCTACGTACGTATTATCGGATAATATGTTCCCTCTTCTTTCTTGGGCAAATGTGAACTTGGAGCTGCTATGGATGTATGGTATGTTACATGTGTCTGTCTGCCCGCCTTGCCAGCCTGTGTTTCAATCGGATGAGTCTATCATGAGGCCCTGGTTACATTACATAAAGGCTCATATTCGGGCATCATTCCGAGTCATTCGGATATGCACATAAATTGGATACACGTCAGCGCTGATATGTGTGGGTACCGAGAACGATTCAGAGATAGATTACACTTTGCGCCGCGCACCTGGAACTCCCCGCCACTCGTAACACCTGGGTGACGGAACGCTATCGTTCCTGCTACCGAACGGGAGCCGAACCACCGAGTGGCGAATCAAACGAGGGCGTTCCCAGCGGCACGACGGAGGGCTGCACAGGGCTGCGTACTGGTTGGTGACCGGGCCAACAGATCTCCCAACCACCGGCAAGAAGCTGCACCAGCCCACCGTGGAGCGCTGAAAAAACGTTGGAGGAAATAATTTGCGGTAGATCCGGCAACGTCACCGGCGTGCACTCTTCGTACTAGTCCGTTTCAAGGAGGTCGTCAGCGATGCTGTAAGGGCGCCCCGGATCTGCTCTCCGTTCGTGTCTGAGTTGCTTTCTTTGGGCTTGCTTTGGGAAGGTGATGGAATCCCGACAGGTCCCGGATACGGAGATGAAACGCCATCAGGGTGGAGTCGGGAGGAATAAGTTTTTGAACGTTGAACGAGGGGCGCGTCCCAGTCACCAGCGAGTGGGACTGCCGAAGTGACAGATAGGGTGGTAGTCAAGCGCTAGATCAAGTAAAAGTTGACCCAGGCTAGTGGCAGGTGACAAGTCGCGCCGAGTTCTCGGTCAACTCGAAAGATGACAGCGTGAAGAGAGCTGGGCAAACAGCATGATGCATTAGTATATCTACTACCAATAACTTTGGGACGTGCACTAAGTATGCAAAGTCTGAAAAGAAGAAAGAGTGAGTAATTAGAAGAACGAAGTTCGATTGTAGGGTAGGTGTATCGAGTCATGATCCTCGTCCGGAAGAGTGTCGTATGAGTGCCATATTAAGATGAATGAACGTTGATGGATGTGATGAAGCAGCGCGTTACAAGCGAGTTGCGAGACAACGTCATGGACTCGGGACTTGGGCATTTAGCCTCTCGTCCGTCGACATCCCGCCGCTACGACACGTTGCCGGTTGCGCCGAGCCTCCACAGTGACATTCCACGCTGTGCGAACGATGCCCACAAACTCTGCGTCTCGTGGACCAAGAAACAAGATGTTCTTCCACAAGCCCTGGTTAAAGACGATATAGTCGGTGAGCTCCCTATCGCTGCATAGGCATCCCATTAATTGAGCCATGGCAGGAAATGCAGGAAATTCACTGATTACTTCCGGCGGAAGCAAGCGGCAGTAAAGTAATTGTGAACGTGGTTCGAGGCCAAGGGCGAAGAGGAACAAAAACGAAATCGAAGGGGCATGCGGGACGTGGAGTGGCACGACAGGAAGAGTGACATATCGAACGCCTGAGCGCGTAGAGACGCGCGGGACTGGGTAAGGAAATTCCGGTGGACTTTGCGGGATGATGTTCGTGCGAAAGTCTCGTAGGTGTAAGTCAGCGCGAATCGGGACCAGGATTGGGCAGTAAGAAGGCTCCCATTCGCCTGGTGGAATGTCAAAGACGGCCAGGACGTGTGATGGCGTGGTTGCATCCTTAAGGATGCGCAGATCGACAGTGGTAGGAATAGAAGTACCGGGCTGAAGTGTCGTTTTCTCGACATTCAATCGATGATACAAACGACTTTGGATGTCAGCCAAAGGAATAAGAGGTTGGAGGAGCTGCTTACTCGAGGTGGTCATTTTTCACCCGCACCATGCGCCGCATAGGAAGCAAGCGACTCCGTTCCATGCCTGAGGTCGAGTCCCAGCAATGTCGAGGGGTCCTGGAAAGGAGCGAAGTAGGATGCTGAAAGACCAGCACTGGCTGAAACTGGAGACACGGCCGTTAATCAGAAACTTCATTACAGAGATTGACCCGCGAATTCGAAGTGTGGGCTTATCATCGTAAAGTGGAAAGACGAGTACTGGTGTCAAAATGGGGTGCCACACTTACCGATCGTGAGGAGTGAGGGTACGTGGACGCAACGGGAGCGTGAAGATCGGTCTAAGCAGCAGACAATACGGCCAGGACCATGAAACGAATGAAGGAGTGCCAAAGGAGGGGGTGGGGAGGGTTTGAGGCTCCGGACGTGGGCTTTTTCAGGTCCGCCTGTGATGAATCGATAAAGCGCCCGACAACCACGAGGCGGAAGATAGGTTTAAATCGCACTGTGCGGCAACGTGGATTTAGCAACGTAGAATAGGAACCACAGACTCCGAATGACCGAGAAGAGAAAGAGGGCAGTGGACTTTATATTACCCTTTACCAAGGAATACTTGGGACCGTGCGATAGATCTTTATGTTGTGGGATTGCCGACCAGACCAGATCTAGGGTTCAGGAACGATCCGGTTAGGGTGACTTGGCGATCTACTTCCGCAGCTCGAACTGAAAGTTTCCATTGTCAACCAACCATTACATACTGAACTTTAGTCCCTGGTAGTACCAAAAGGTGACGTGTCAATATTTCACCCGTTGCAATGAGCGGGACGGCTCTGCCAGCACTGGTTCTAGATCTGTCTACCAAGTTATTTTATTCTGTACGTTTCAATTTTTCGGACAACAAGACCACTAGCTGAGGCTCGTTATTGCTATGGGACGTGGGTTGATGTTTCGACTCGGATGAGTCAAGGGACTCGTCGCGACCCGGCGGCGACAAAAGCATTGAACGTGAGCTCGCCCTTTGACACTAGGCCAGCTTACATTCCCGCGTGTCTACGTTTGCTAACTTTGCTTGCGGCGCACTCTACAAAAACGTGAAGGCTCCAACGCACTCAATGAGCTAATCCTACTACCCATGATCAGCTCAGAGATCGCTTTGGCGGTCCCAGGAGCATTGCAAATGCCCTGCGCATGGGTCAGGATGGTGGCTTTGCGGGCCAAGTGTGACTGACCCAGCATGTGTGCCCAGTTGCGATAAATAAACCCTTCGCGATATTCGGTGCTTCCCCAATAATAGGCCCTTGGCCGATGCTAACAGATGGCAGAAAACAGGCTTGACGCTTCTCCCATGTCCCTTCCCTGAACTCTGGGGAGATACCCGCGACATGTTCCCAAATGCTTTGACAAGCAGTTTGGTCCACTTCAACATCATCCACATTCACGGGGAGCGGGGAGTCATCTGTGGGTCCGCATGCGTAGATTTCGTTGTCGGGCCTGGCGTAAATTTCAGGGGATCCTACGTTTCCACCCGGAAGCGTAATTTCCGTGAAAAGAGCGTAAGGTGCTATCGTCACGTCGGGGTCAGGGCGAACTGTGACGCTGTGGGCACGAGACGCGGAGACAGGCAAAGAGGGTACGATCGAAGATGACCACGCCCCGACCGACAAGACAACGTGGGTGGCAGGAATGATCTTTGAAGTCGAAGAGCCGTCGCGTGTCTCTTTGTAGCGAACGCCAGTGACACAGCCATCTTCTTGTTCGATCGCGGTCGCACTACCTCTGAGAAGGATCGCGCCCTTTTCGATGGCAAGGTCCATCATACTGGTGGTAAAGAGATACGGGTGAACTTGGGCAGTACCGTCTGGAGCAGACATTGGCCTATAGGACTTGGTGAGGTGCGCATTTACCCAGTTCAAATCACCTGGGTGACTTGATCGCGACAGGATCTCCGGCAAGGTGTCGAGTCTAGCCTGCTTTTCAGCGCACTCTCCCGATCCTACCCCAGGGCAGATATTACGGCTCAGATCTTCTCCCCGCCCTTCCCAGCTGCCACAATTAACAAATCGCCAGCCCCATCTTTCCTTGCCGTTGTGTTCGTTTGCCAGTTTAACGTGCTCGGGGAAGGATATGTCGACGAGTTCGCGTGGAAACGCCCACTTGGCGACGAGGCCCCCAGCCTTCCCAGAAGCCCCTTGGCCAACACCATAGGCCGATGCTTCCAATACGATGACTCTAGTAGTCGAGGGAGAGTACGCGTGTTTCCTAGTGAGATAATAAGCTGTGGTACAGCCTATTATTCCACCACCGATGATGACGATGTCACGGTGCTGATTTTGTGCCATATCGACAGTGATGGGAACTTTCAAGCGGGCCTGGCAGATCCGAATCCACCATCTTTGACCCCCAGAACAGGGGTCGCAGCCAGATTGGGCAGCATAAGACTCGGAGTGTTGAATATTCTTGTACTTGTACGAATAGTTCAATCGTGTCGATGCAGCGGAAGCGAGGTCACCAGCCAAAGCTCACAACATTTCGGCGGACATGAACTTTAAGATAGCGGTCCATGACTTTGTAGCACTCGAGGGAGCCTCGCCCTCGAAGACTGCCGTGCAGTTGGAACAGGGACGCGACCTTGCGATTGCTTGCTCAAGTGCTGATCGGTGGGTGACACCACAAGCGACCGTTGATTCCTCCACGTTCAGTACGTGTCCGCGTAAGGTATCCTCTGTTCTGCCCACTGAAGCCGAGGTAGCATTACACCCCGAGCGACTCTACCAATACCGCTTCAACCCTCCGCTTTTCACAGTTGGAACCACGTCTGTAAACATTCCGGAGTGGGGTCAACTCGCGCATGCGAGTGACCTTGATCATTCCAGGCTGCAAGACCTCCAAGAGTTTGAGAGTACTGATTTTCAAATTTTGCTAATGCACTCGAGTAATGAGGTGGTTGGGTCATCTCACCATGGGAAACGCGTGCGGGATGATGGAGTGGACGTGAATGGACCACTAAAACGTCCACGACTCGAAAGTTCTAGTATATTGGACTTGATACCTCAGGTTTGTGGTCACCACCCGATTCATTTGATATGACTCATTAGTTTTAGCCACATTTCATACCAGGTCCTGCGGCTAAATTTCTGCCCGTCGATATCAGCAAAATACCGCCTTATCAGAAGACATCGCCGTCGCCCATCGCTCCGTACGACGCGGCCGCAGTGGACCAATTATTAAGTTGCAAGTTTAGGAGGGCTGCGTGGCTCATCCCTGTACGCGGTAGCCTGCCGTGGGACGGCGTCTCCAATGCAGTAATATTGGAGGAGGCACAGGTGGCATCGCGCTCCCTGAGTGCATGCCAGGCCGTGCCTGCAGCCCGTGCGATAACGTGGACCCCCGACTCCTTACAACATCTCTGGACCTTTCTTGGATCAATCCAGCAAGCCAAACACTTAGGACCGCTGTCGCTCTCTTTCCATGCTGTTTGCACAGATAGGTTCTCGCCCAAGGACAGCATTTCTGAGCCGGTTTGGGAAAGTAATCTCCCCTATTACCACCAGCGCTCATCGAAGCTTTCTGTGGAGACCCCGCATGATTTTGCGACAGACATCTGCATTGCTCACCTGGAAGATATAGATTATATCAAAGTTTTTCACGACATGCCATATTCATTGTCTCTGCGCAACGTCTTGGATGCGTACCGATACGAGCCGGTTAATGGGGAGCTTCTGGGCCGATCAGGCGCCAACGATCGCAAGATTCGCATACTCAAGGGTGTCCGTTTGGTTCTTATGGATGAATTTTACAAGGCCGCTTTCTCGATGTAATTTAGCTGCATCAAGGCGGAAGTGCTTTGCGGTGACTGGGATTCGCCATTGTGCTTGAAGTGGCGTCGGTTTTACCCTTATGAATGATGCACGGGTCCTGATGTTCACGGTAAAGGCGGCATTTCGGCCTCTTCGCCCGACGTAGAACAGTGAGAAGAAACCGCTGATAGAGCTATGGAGCTGGCGACTGTAACTCCACGCGTACCTTCATCCCAGGTGTCGTCGATCCCATGTTAGGAATTGCCAGTGACCAATTAGTATATCGTAGACACTATCTCAACACTCCTGCAATGATTGAGGTGGGTGGACCATTTTATATCAGTGGCGGGCACAACCACAAAGACGTTGCAGCGGGAACGAGGTTCGTATATGACCCATTATCGTCCACGTCGCTGAGGCGCAGGTTGAATATTTTCTAGTTTACTCGATGTGTCCAAGTACCAAAGGCTTTGAATCGTCGCTTGGATGTTCATGTAAATTAAACATTCTAATCGTCATGCATGCGGATCAAGTCGCTCCTCAGGCACTTAGCAGACCAATGTCAAACAATACTCGTGACTTTTTAGAGTTTCAATGAGCGGGCCTAGGCTGGATTCTCGCCCTCCGACTTTTACACCCCACATGAGATAGCTGGCCAGCGCCTCAAATTCGTCGTGCGTCATCCTAGGAAGTGACAAGCGTATCGTATTGTATTGGCCACCATGCAAGACGGTGATTAAATCCGAACATCGGGGATTCGCGTGACACGAAGGGTTGACTCCTGCTTGTTACCGCGGCAATGTTGCCTCCGAGTCGGTGGAAGTGTCGCCTCACAATGGAACCCAGTCCTGACTCGGGTATAAGCCTTTTCAAGGTACGCTTTCTGTCGTCACTGGCAACGGCGCGAATTCTGAACTGGATCCCCCGCTCGAAGTCTTATGCCTTGGTCAGCTGTTCCTGGGAATAAATGTAGATTTCGGAAGAGGCCGGACAGAAACGAAGTCGAGATGATGTAGAGTGGACGATTCGAGTCAACGATCGGGCCTCCGAGCCCAGAACGGGTTAGCTCTTGCAGCATGTTCAACGCCGTACGTAACCCTTCCGCAACACGTGCACATCCGGAAGTGAACTTCATTCGGGGAAAGGTGTTGGCGTTCAGGATGGGGCCGCCTAACACGTCCTGCCGCTCACTTGACTTCTCGACATAGCAACGGTCGGTCGGTTCCCCGAAGTGCGCCCCTTAACCGGAGGTGGGTGAGTTTTATGTCAAAATCCTCACTGCCTTAATATTTATCCAGAGATCCATCTTTTCTCAGGCCGAATTCAGCGGGCTGTGGAGATACGAATAGATGCCTTCGGGCTCGAGCTGCTCAGAACCTTGTTGGGACCTTCCCTGTGAAGTTGACGGGCCTGGCCGCCTGGCCTGGTCACGCTAATACGCAGCTGCTGCGTGCCCTTTACCATAACTTGGCACCCATCCATTTCGGGGCGGTTTCGCGCCACAGTCCAAGATGTGACCATGAGGTGTCCACGATGCCACTCTCTTCCATCCACGTAGGTTCGCAGGACACCCAGCCGCAAATCAGTCAGTATATAAGCTTGCTAGTCATTCGCCTCTACGATCTCTCACTATTTCCTTACACCTATCATTCGTTCACCTTTCCTCGCATTCTCGTCTCTCTCTGATGCATAACCCCACAACCGCGTTCTTCACTGCAGAAGATAAGCAGCGCCACCCCTACCTCTCATCTGTTCTGGAGCCCAGCACGCAAAAGGTGATCGCCACTGCTACGGTCCGAGTGTATTATGCACCGTTCATCAACTCGCATTTGAACTGGACCTACTCGAACCTGAGAGGCATTCTCGTCTTCGGTCGCGATCGCGAAGTCGGCGTTCCGCCTCCAGACCGTGGTATTGCCACACATGGTCTCCGGTTGAAGGAGAAGTATTGGTTTCGACTCGTCGATATCAAGACGGACAGGGTCGTCTGGATGTTCTCCGTCCCGGAGATCTTCGAGTACAACAGAGACAAGCCGTTTTTTCACCACTTTTCCGGAACTGTGCGTCCTTCCTTTTGTACGACGCGACCGTGCAGAACTTGACCTCGACTTGAATTCGCGCGCTTGCGTGTCCAGACTCGGATGTTTGGTTTCTGCTTCGACGACGACGCCGAAGCAGGCGTGTTTTTCAAAAAGGTGGTCGACCGAACACGACGTCATTGTACGTCTCTTCACGATAACGTGTTTCCCACGGGCGCAACGACTGACCGCTCGCCCTACAGCCGTCTTCCGACCCTTCTACACTAGCTCGGCGAAAAAGAACAAGGAGAACACCAAGGCGTCGGGGCCCGCCAAGGCCGTCAAGACCAGCGCCATCTCGAGCCCTGCGCCGCACTCGTTCGTGCACGTCTCCCACGTCGGCGTTAACACGAAGGGCATCATCGAGTCGTCCAAGAACATCGAGCCCGCATGGGGAGCCATGATCGCTGATCTACAAGGCTATGCGATCTCGCCAGAGGTCATTGGCGATAACATGGGCTTCATAAAGGAGTTTGTCACCGGCGTTTCTGCGGAATCACCATCACCTTGTGCGTGCCCTCTCCTCCCGCTTTGATAGTGTCATGTTCTGATTGCGCCCAAAGCGTCTCCTATACCGCCACCACCCTCACCTGTTAATCCGCCGCCGGAGACGAAGCGCAAAATTCGTCGCAAAGTTTTCATCCTCTAAATTTCTACATTCTCATTCGCAAGCAGATTCCAGTGTCCAATCTAGCGTTCGATCTCAGTGTCTTGTCTTTTTGATTCGTATATATACCCAGTCTCTATATTGTGATAGTATGATACGGATAGCACTACTTGTAACTCGAATGGCCTTGTCGGACATTATCCTACAAGTCAAATTGAAGGACTTTATGGTAACTCTATTTTTGAGTGGTCTAGTGTGATGAGAAATCTTAATCAAGAGCAGTCAGCTATGCAGGTTGTTTGTCAGTCATTGGGTCCCCAGTGCACATGTGGAACTCTCGAGTCGTGTCATATGATATGTCCGAGGATTAGAAGCGGGTCAGATCCCGGCCAAAAATCCCTGTGGGTGCCAGGTCATCAGCCATGATTTCGCCAGAAACTGCGGGAATGTGGACACGCACAGTTCAAGAACCTGTGGTGCAAAGGGCAAGCAGGACTGAGATCCGATGGGCGGACAAGGCGAACACCGATACTCACCAATACGTCGGGACGAGGATTCTGAAGAGAGATTAACAGGGGTTTAATAAACAGCCATGCGGAGATATCTATCGGACACGCACTTGTTCCGAACGCTGAGCGTCATAGTAAAGTATGCGGACCGCCATAGGAGCCACGCTAGTCGACCTGACTCCTTCGTTTTGATGCCACTCTCGGCGGTGGAGCGATCATAAATGGCTTTCCTGTATGCGTGTCACATCAGAAGGGCTGTCATCAGAGGGTTCGGTAACTTGATAAGGACGTACCAGTCACCGAGATAAGCCAGGCTGCCCTGATTATGGAACTCAAACGGTTTGGCATGCTCTTGATCCTTGACGATTTTGTTCAACTTTTTCACCATGTACTTGGCCTTCTGATTGGCAACTAGTCATGCGGGGATCAGTCAGACCATAACCCACAACCCATGGGCGGGTGATTTAACAAGGGTGCCGACCTTGAGCTGTCGCAGGAAGCACTGCCGTCTTGATAATCGCGGCGTCCCCAATAGCCCAAACATCTGAGTCGACCTGTCCGTCCTTCGTCATGACGTTCAAGTTATCGTCAGTCAAGAGACTTGAACGCACAAGGTCAATCTGGAAGACATTATGGGCGTGAACTGACACTCATACCTTCGCGACCTCTCATGCTTCGCAATGTAATCTATCGATTGAATCAAGGGGTTAGGTGCTAACCCCGTACTCCAAACAAGGAGACCAAAGGGAACTGTGGAGCCTCGTAAGTTGCACAGGAATATCAATAGGAGTTGTTGTGGAACCTTCGCCCTGTTCTCTCACAAACATCTTGTCCTGTAGCGAGCGAGTAAGGAAAAGGATCCGTAGAAGTCGGAGGGCACTTTGACCTTTTCTACACGTTCGACGTGATGTCTGGTTTTGATGCTAATACCATCCCTGCGAAATTTCTCTTCGGCGTAACTGTTCAACAGTACCAAACTCAAATCCAATCCTGCTCATGATAATTGTGCATAGCCCACGTTGCAAGTGACCCATCAAAGTTTCCGAGGATGCTTGATGCCACGTCGTACAATGTAATTTTGGCCAGCCGTGCAAGTGACGGATAGTGCCGCTCCACTTCCGTATGAAGGAGGTCGTGTAGCTCGGCGGCGAATTCGACGCCAGTAGGACCACCACCTGCAGCGAACATCACGTGTTAGGTGCTCCATGTCAAGGTGAAGTAATGTGATCACTACTCGCCCACGATGCAGAAGTTGAGCAGGTTCCGCCGTTGGATGTCCGAGAGAGTTGGCTGGTTGGCTTGCTCGAAACCTGTGTAAAATTGAGGAGCGCTGCATTAACAGCACACACGCATACTGACAATCGATAATACGAGTCCTGATCGCCCGGGCGTCCCGAACGTCTTTCAGAAAGTGCGCATGCTCCTTCACGCCCGGAACATTGAAAGCTGTGGCAACGTCAAGTCACTGCCACGAACTAGTGATGAATCACTCACTATTGGAATATGCGCCAACAGCGATGACTAGTTTGTCATACCTCACTGTGAAAGGAACGCTATCTCCAGGAAACTCTGCCTCAGCTGTAGGACTGTCAGGTAACCGGACGGATGAGTTTGCCGACGACACACGGGTTGTCGCCGGCATCTAAGAACCATTCCCTTGAATGTCTGCTTGTTAATGATATGTGGGCTGCATACGCACACATGTCAGGACCTTCTGCTTGAAGTCTACGCGGGGTTTAATTCACTGGACTGCGAGCAAAGATAGCGACTTGCCAATGGCATCGCACCAAGCCTGGTATGCAGTCTACGCGAATTAGAAAATGATCAACTATAGGAGGAGAACATACCACTTGAGGAGAGTATCTTCTAACCTGCAAGGAATGTCGATCGATGTTCCGATCGAAACGCCGAAGACCGGAACACTCACTGGTTCGACAGCGCAACGGAACTCGAGAGTTCCGACGGCGCAACCCGCAAGTAGCGGAGTAAAATTGAAGGCATTGGTAGGAGAAATGATCGTGACGTCTTCACGAGAGAGGTGAGTCTCATGAGCAGTGTGATAATAAGTGTGCGCACTCCACCGTTTCTTGTCGATACCCCTCAGAACCTCGTATCCACCCCATCCTGACCCGAGAATCACGAGGCGTTGTTTACACCTCGCAGCGGAGGCACTGAACATGCGCACGGTCGACGCGACATGGGACGCTCTGGACGCCACTCGTGTAGTACCAGACCGTAGCAAGCTCATCGGAGAAGAGAAGAGAAGAGAAATTTGAGTGTCGGGGTGAAAGCAAACGCATAAAATAGTGGGCTGATTTGTGTGCTACGTTCCTCGTACGTATCAATCGGATTATCTCGGACTCAGCGGACGGCTCTTGGTCGACCGTCGACCGCGGTGACGCCACGCCACCAGAGCACGCTACCGAGGTCCCGTAACTACATACATAGTACATATACCGTCTGCGATACTGACATTCACTATTTCTGGCTAAGCGCGCGCGGTCTGGTCGTTTACTCAATGGTGGTGGTCACATCCAGAAATTCGGCGTCACCGCTGCACCAACACCTCGTTCAGTATGATGATCCCGCACTGGCATTACAGCAGGCGTGGCATGGGGTGCTATCCCAAGGGAACGAGCTGGAGGTCCTAGCCCGAGACGGATCCGACGGTCGAGATCGTGATGGACAATATGCTTACATAATGACCACACTCTTCATGTCTGCTCCAGTGCCGTCCTCAACATCAGATGACGAACAAGTCGTCCCGCAGATGAATCCGGAGGAATTCGAAGAGCTGCCGGCGAAGCTTCAGGAAAACGGCGACAGTTCGGCGGAGACTGTGACTATGGAGGAACGTAAGGCAAAGCTGGAGCAACTCCGGGCTAGGATGGCGAGTTTCTCGTTGGTTGCATTCCGTATCATACTCATCGTTTCCTTTACTACTAGCGGACGTCTGCAAAGGCAAACAGGCAATCACTTGTCGAGGAGTCTGCAAAGGCCAAAATGACAGCTCGGGATGCCGCTCGGCTTGAGCGACAAAAGAAACTGGCAGAGACATTGCGGACCCAAGCAGAGGCTGAGGCGAATGGAGTAGATATTGAGCGTTCAAAGAACTGGGAGTGGACGATAGAAGATAACGAGAACTGGGAGAAGAAGTTGGCACGGAAAGCCCGGAGAGCAGACTACGAGTTTCATGGTGCGTTTACGATCTCTTGCACTCCATCACCAGTCGAACTAACTTGGGAGTCGAAGATGATGCACACGCTGCACGGAGACGATACAAGAAAGACCTTGACCTGCTCAAGCCTGACCTAGAGGCATACAACCGGCAGAAAGAGCAGGCTCTGGGTTTAGTTGCTGGCTCGCTTTCAAAATCCGGCAGTTCAACGCCGTTGGGCGGATCATCTGCTGTGATATCCTTGGACGTCACAGGAAGCCAGGTTCGTCGCCTTTCGAAATTAGAGTTTCAAGTGGCCTGACTGTCAGCGCTCGAAGATGATCACAACAACCGAGCAACGGATGGCTGTGGACAACTTCTATAGAGACGCTAACACATTACTCTACGCGGATAACAAGCCCACTGAGGATGCTATCGACCGCGTTGTTGGTAAAATTAATCAAGAGCAAGTGGATTCACGTCTCCATCTAGTTTTGACTCACCTTTCTCCCTCTAGTATTGATAAAAAAGCGAAATTCTCGCGGAAGAGACCGAACGAGGACGAGGGCGACATCACATACATTAACGAACGAAATCGGGTATTCAATAAAAAGGTGCGATCATCCTTTCTTCAGCTAAACCGCTGAGTTTGTTTACGTTTTCACCAGATTGCCAGATATTACGACAAATACACCGCCGAAATCCGGGCCAGCTTCGAACGTGGAACTGCTTTGTAGCTTCTATACCTGGGTGTATCATATGAACTCTTATTCGTGTTGTACTGCGGGGTGTTTTGGAAGTATATAATTAGTAGAACACCAGATACAGAATGGGCGATGGGATCCAGTAAGCAGGCAGGTCTCTTTCACAATAGCCTCAAATCCTTCTATGTAGCCAGAGAAGCGGTTTGGACCAATGTATCACGTACAGTCGCGGCTGTGATAGGTAGATAGGTAGTGAGTAACGCGTTGCAAGGAGGGTAAAAAAAAGTCTGGATGGCATGGATCAGAATTGCAGAAGTATAAAGTCAGCAGTTGAACCCGGGGTTCATAAGACTGTTGAGCTTGAATGTGATATTTTGTTCATCAAATGACGTGGAATGCATCCCCATATATAAGAATATTTTCAACTCACCGGTTGAACGTCATAAGTAGTGGTTCAGAGCAACAGTACTAGTGGTAATCAAACTCCGAATTTTGCCCTGCTACTATTCAATATTCAACTCCCGCTAACACTGAGCTTGGGCATGCTACTTGTAGCACCAACTCTCGACTTTCCTGCTAACCGCAGCCACTTGGCGGCACCGCGGTCGATATTGACCAGACATCGCCTGCCAACTAACGTCGGTGGTGACAGCCCCCGGGTTCGATCAGTTTATCGAGTCCAAATGTATTGACTATGCCCTCCCCTGAATAGGATTGCAAGCGTGGCGATGCGACAAGCCAAGTTCCTGGGCCTGGTGGGATGCTGGTAGCTCGTCAGAGTGGTTCCCAGACACGCAATCGCTGTACGTCGTCAGGTACGATGGAGATCAATAGGAGCCGGTGCAGTCAGTCTTCTCAAAGCTGCGAGTACTTTTAATTGGGCCGTTGTATTTAGCTGGGGCCTCGAACGCAAAATAAACCAGACTATCGTTTGACGTTCGTCGACCTCAATCATTGATTGACTCACATTCGTGTTGCAAGTCCAAGGACGTCCGATCCGGACTACAGTGTTCCCGGACCATCGTCGATGGTTATCAATTTGATCTTTTGCTGGCGAATCGTGTCGCCTGAATCAATTGGTCGAAACAAGTTTTTGGCAGTCAGTTTCCTTGCAGCAACTCTGATCGGACTCCTCGAGTTCCATTGCTGGCACCTACTACTTACCGGTAGGCCGTCTATTTTTGTGGCATGCTGAGTTTTCAAACGCTTGCACTACTCTAACCTTAGCGTCGTACTACGTGATACGAGTGTCACTACCACGCTCGCGGTGTGCAACGTGACCGGCGTCTCAGGAAAATCATTTCTGCCAGAACGAATCGACTTTGTGATCATCTAAAACATTTGAAACACAACCCAGCGATAAGTATTATGAAAAGGTCTCGTTATTGGAGAAGTTCACGGCATCTTCCATCCAAGTACCGCTATAAGTAAGCTACGGCGCGGGTTTTCTCTGGAGAAATGAATGCTCGGCCAGTTCCTGGTGATTTCGTATACAGCAAGAAGTTCGACCAGGTCAAGCGGCGGCTCGGAAAGCAACATGTCCAGATGTAATAAGCCACTTGATGTCAACCGAGTTATCATATTGATCGTCCTCTGAACAGGATCGCTGTTTGTCGTTCCTGCCCCTAGGTGCGGAATATGGCTGAGTGGATCACAAGCTTGCGGGAATCATTGGGATGGGACTTTTTTTCGGCCTCGGACAGATTCTCGCCCTTGTAGGTCATTTAGGTTTGCTCTTGGTTTTTTTTTCATGTCTCGACGGTCGTTTACGTGCGCGTTTTTCTACATCTCATTTACTTCCTAGCCTGATCTAGCACCATGTTATCCGTCGGGGAGATGACCATTTCATATCTGGATCGATATTTTTATACGGTGAGCCTAGTTTCAGTGATCATAGCTGGGTGCAGCACACTGAGCGTAGACGGAGCAGCGAGGTGGCTGGATCCTGCTGTTGGTTTTGCAGTGAGTATAGTATGGCATGCAGGGCCGGCTCCATCGATCCTCCCTGGATGGTAGCAGTCAGGCTTTCCCTTGCTCACCCTGATGTCAGGCAGAACTATTTCTGCGTGAGTCCCTAGCTTTCTTGATTGCCTCCGCACTGAGCACTATTACAGTACATTGGAGTAGCCATACATCTGGAGATCACTGCGTTCGCACTGCAATGGTCAAATTCTGGAATACAAAAGTTATGACTCGTTTTCGCCTTGACTGACCCTTATCCGAGATCACCTCGGTGGTAGTGGTTGGAATGGTTGTCCCGTCTAATGATCCAGCCTTATTCAAGTAATTAGCTACTCATCGTGTTTGAGTCCTATCCAACAAATTCTTCTAGACCCGAAACGACTGCCGGACAATCTCCCTTTGTCATTGCACTTCGACGGGCGGGGGTCAAAGGTTTATAAGATTGATACCAGACGTCATTCATTTCCAATACATTCCATTTCTCCATGCAGTCTTCCATCATCAATGCAGTATTACTTCCGTCTGCCTTCTCTGCCGCCAACACATACATTTTCTCTCCATCCCATATCTTATATGGACTTGCAGTGCATGTTAAGGCGCCACAGCTCTTCACGGCCTGCACCAAAGATGGTTTACCATGGGTTACTATTATTGCTTCGGTATGAACGATCAGTCAGGTTTTTCTCACTTCCCTGATCAACACATCATGTCGAACAGTGGTTTTTTCATTCTTGGTGTTCATGAACGTGACTACATCATCAGCTACAGTCTTTAAGTATGTCGTCTCTTCATTTTTCTCATGAGAATGAATATTGGTGTTCAGCTGGTTCGTCAGTTTAGGTGAGTATCGCACGAAGTTTGTTCTAGGGATGATACATCAATGATTGATTCGTTCATAAAGTAATAATGTGTGGATTCATTTGGTGAGGTGCTTGGCGGTGTTTCGAGTCGCTTATTAACGTATTCATTCAAAGCTGGGTAACCCTGAATACGACATATCTGCGTTACTGTGAGTCCGATCCCATCTATGAAGCATATTCCAACCCACACGCGTGCAGATTATGGCTTGAGACGACAAGGTATAATTCCTGAAGGTATCTATAGGTCACGTCTGCAGCCTCACGCAGCCACGTGGGCTATTTTCTGGTGTGTCGTATGCCATTCATCCGATAACGGATCTCAAAAGGCTAACAGGAGAGTGATATATCCATATTCTGGAAATGGAACACAGCCAAGTTCGTGGCTGCCTGTAAGACCTGGCCTTTCGGCCGGCTCGAGTGTGCTGCTAGGGCGGATCTGCTTTCGCAAGACATCAATCTATCCATCGTTTTCTTGTTCTTCCTTAGTTACAAGTTGTGGTAGACGAAGATGGCAAGTGTAGACACCCGCTAATTCAGAGGCTCGTTTGTCCACAGGTTCCGATCTGGATTTTGCTTCGGTACGCGACCGCTCCTAATTTCACTGGGGACGAAAGATTATTACTGGAAAAACCGTCGTTTGCAGACAAGTTGAGAGAGCTGATCTGAGGACCGGATTCTCCTTTATTCGTCAACATAATGGGCTTTTCAGTCTCTAACCCACCCCGATCAACGCTCAGGCATCGCTTGCCCCACGCCGCGATCTCCCACTCATTGCATATTTCTCAGACCTCGCAGGCCTTTCGTGTACACTAGCCTTACTACTCGTCTCCGCTACTCTGTCGGACTTGCTTCGTCCTCATTATCAGCTTAGTCTAGACAGATCACTTGGACGTAATGGACGCGGAAATCCCAACAACTGGTGACAGCACACTGCTATCGTGCTTGCATCATAGGAACAAAGTTGTCAAGTAGATTGGGCGGCCTCCTCGATTTGGTTGATAAATGCCCTCGGGTTCGGCTCGCGTCCCAAAAAGTCCTAGCACGAATCAATTGACGATCACTACACTGCACGGAATTGGCAACACACTGATGTCTAACACACCTTGAGCATATCCATCTCGTCACGACTCCCTCCAGGAAGGAGGACCTTGTCGCGGTATAACTTTCCTGACTCTGGATCAAGCGGAGCCTTCTTGAACACGGTTGCATACATGTCTGCAGCGAACACGAGGGAGTAGGTGTATCTGTGGTGTACACGTCAGCTAGAGAGGATCGAACGCTGAGCGAAGCGACACACCCATAGTATCCAACGTCGTAATCGCCAGCATTAGCTATGTGCCCAAAACCACCCTGCCCAGGCTGATCTCCGCCTTTCAAGTGTGTGATTTGCTGCCTTAATTCGTTCCACAACTTGGTGTAGTCTGTGTTCGCGTCCAGGCTGTTGTTGTGCACCACAAGGTCAAAGGTCGCGTAAGCGAGTTGACGCAAGTAGAAAAGCCCAACATTGACGTAGCGACTGCACGTGTGGCTGAATGTCCAAGAAATTATACGCGATCAAATCGATACCGACCTCTTGACGATCTTGGTGATGAGTTCGTCCGGTAACGGCTCTCGCGTCTTGTAATGACTCGACATCTTCTTCAGCACTTCGGGCTCCCAGCACCTGAAGGGCAATGGCCCACAGGATGTCAGTTAGTTGCAAATTTTTCATTTTCGACACAGTAGAAATAGAACCGACCAATTCTCAAGCATCTGAGATGGGGCCTCCGCAAAGTCAATCGCAACAGTCGTACCATGGAATCGCGAATATCGTGTCCGACTCAATAACTCATGGAACATATGACCCATCTCATGGAAGAATAATGTCACGTCGAAATGCCCTATGAGTGCTGGCCGTTCTGGCGTGGGTTCCGTGAAGCTCGCGACAATAGCTGCCAGGGGGTAGTGTCGTTTCCCATCAGGAAGCTCATAACCGGGGAGGATACAAAACACAGAAGGATGGGGGTGTTTGGCCTCTGGAATATGGCGCATGAGTAACGCCGCAGGAATATCACATCATAGTAGTACGCAATTGTAACTAACCGCGAGCGTAAAGATCGAGGTAACAGTATCCGACGAAACCCGACGCATCCTGTGCATCTTTTTCCCAGACCGCAAACTGTCGAACGTCTGTATGGAAATCGGATATACTTACGATACGAAGCTATATGGATGACTCACCAGGATGCCACACATCTTTTGCCTCACCATCGACTTCTACGAATTTGACCCCAAGAAGACCTTGATATATGTCCAGGATGGCAGGGACTACAAACGAAACAGGGAAGTATTCTTTGACGAGAGTACCATCCAGGCTCAAGTTTCGTTCGACACGGAGGCGGGAATAATATCTGATAGCGGATACAGCTTGTCAATTAAACACCACAGTGAGTACGAAGACATGGTGCATTTACCTATAGTCCCATATGTGAAGGCCATTATCGATTGGCAGGCCACGTTTCGAGCAATCTTCGTTCTTGAGTGCAGAAATGGCCTCGAGGTCTCTCCTTCCTATCGGATCGAGATATTTCCTGAGCTCATCCAGGAACTAGGCATTACAATGTGAATGTGGGTCACGCAATAGGAGATAAGCGTCAATCTCACTCACCTTTTTGACATTCGCAGCGTTCTTTGACATCCTAACCTCGGTGGCATAATCTGCCCACGAATCGTACCGTAAGATCCCAGCAATCTCCATGCGTAGACGGAGTATCGTGCTTAACGGTTCAACATTCACTGCTAGCCGAGCCTCGTGGGCGGTCTGTGCGACCTTGCGTGTCGAGGGATTATTTGCGCGATCAAACTTCATCCTATGCGTTTAGGCTGCACGAACGCCCTTGAAAAAAAAAAAAAAACTCACCACCGGCCAGATATCAGCCGCTTTATGTGTGATATCATACAACATCCTATCGCCCTCCGTTCGTTGATTATACCCAGTAATCGTGTCCTCTGGGACACCGTCTAGTTCCTCGCGCGTAAAGCTCACTCGGCCCTGGAAGAGGTATTTGCTCCCAATTCGGCTAAACGGGAAGGTATTCGCTCACATTCTCCTCGATGATGTTTTTCTATGGTGTACATGAGTGTTGCTAGAATGTACATAGACTGAAACCTAACTGAGAACTTCAAGCGTGCATCTGAAAGTTTATCATTGAGAGTCCTGAGTTTCTCCCTGTCTTCCTTCTCAAGTGCCAACCCAGCTCGCTTGCCATCAAGTAACATCCTTTGAACGAGCCGCTTCTGCTCAGCGCTAAGTTTATCCAAAGCACCCGTTTTGCTCAAGTTTGCCTCGGCGGCAACCATGGCTTTGTAGAGATCTTCACGCATCAGTTGTTCGTTCGTAAACTTACGCGTTCGCTCGTGGACCAAGGTGGACGCATCGCGTAGTTCCTTGTTCGTTGAAACATTCTGATAAAATATGAGCGGCTCTGAGACGCATTTCAGTTTAGCTTCGGCGAAGGCGAGCGCCAACTACATAGAGAACGTTTGGAGGTTAAGAAAACGTTTCATGAGTGCATGTCTAAACTTACAAATACCTGAAATGGAGGTCAGCTTATCACTATGCGAACAGGTGGAACTAATACTCGCGTTATCGAAACCGAGCGTGTCCTCGGGCAAGTTGACAACGGTATCATGAACATTCTTCTTCTTCTCTAGTGCTTCAGTGACGAGCTTCTCGAGATCCTGAACGGTATGCTTCCAAATCGGTGAGGTTTGGGGGGGCGTCAACGAAGCCATTGTGATCAACAGACAAACTACCCGTGGTTGGCTGCTCCGATCTCGACGGTTACGAGGACTAAAAATATCCCGTATAGCGAAGGTTACCGTCGGGCGCCATGGCAGGCTCGTGACTACCCACAGCGCGTGATGCTTACATAAGCCAATGGCCTCGACACGAACTTGTACTGCAATGTAACGACTGTTGATTCAAGAAGGAAAAATGATGCAGATGAAGTAATTAACAGGATATACTGAACAGATCTTTAACATACTCGTGTGCAAGTGAAATACACCATGCTTGAGTATAAGAACTCAAATAAGACGACCGAAAACGAAAAAACGAATCAGTACAAAATGATTAATCAGGGAGCAGGTGTATTTTTCTTGCGTGGAGCAAAGCACAGGGCGCTCTCGTTTGACCCGGCTGGGTCAACGGTGTCAGTAGCTGGATCCTCAGGCACGTCCTGCGCGGTCATGTCTGATGCAAACACACCTGGCTGTATTCAACACTTGTCCGTGTCTCAATCCGTCTGTCCCTCAATCCATCTGTCCTGCTCTTTTGAGCATTTGCACTCAAATGGTATCAACAAAATTGCCATATGTGCAAAAAAAGTGCCGCTCTGCAAATCAGAGAGCAGGCATAGTGGCAGCACAAGTTAAGACAGCAAAGCTCAGCGACTCGACCCATCCGGGATTGAATGGCACCCGACATGAAATGCTGATCAAGTATGGTGAAGAGCGGGTCGCGGATACACGACAGAAAGCAGCAGTGGTCGTGCTGAAAAGGTGGCAAAGACAGACACGTATTTCTCAACCATCTATCTTGTCACAGACAAAAATAAACTCACGGGAATGTCGAATGCATTGCTCTGCGACCAAATTGAGTTCCACCACAGACTCGGAACCAAGAATAATTTAAAGTCACGATGTGACTTTAGAGAATGCTTCAGTAGCATTATAGTAAGTGTGTTCCTGACTGCCAATGGCGCCTGTGTAACACAGTGATTCTCTTCCATCAATGCCCAAGAGCAGGAGATGTTTTGAGGTCGATTAGAACGAAGGATGTCTGGGCCATTGAAATATGCACTCGGGAGGTGAGCGAGGCAAGCAGTGGCGAACGCCGGAATGCCGGCGATTTGGCCCACTGTTTGGTTTCAAACGACGAGTCCAGGTCTTACTAGTCTCCAGGAACTTCGATACTTTGTGGTTTTCGAAGTTTGCTGCTGCTACCGTTTCAATGGACTTCGAACCTAAGCAGAAGAGGACAACTGTCGTTCCGAACAGGTATTCTGCTAAATCGCTTAAAGTTCTTTGCGTCGAAATGAGTGGATGTTATTCCAAACCAATTCCAGCTAACAACGAGTCAGGGCCAGGGACGACAGACAGCGGTTCCCGAGTTATAGTGTATAGGCAATGTTGGACAAATTTAAACACAGGAACGTAATACCGCCAAAAGCCTTGAGGTAGACCCATGCAGCGCGACTGAAACACAGCGCGTTTTAGTATCAAGGCGACGTCAGTGCGCTAGACTGACCTTGCCGAAATCAGAATAAATCGAAATCAGAGGGCGCAGAATGAATGACTCCAGTGGGAACCACAAGGAGAGTGTTGCTAAGGACAGGTTGTAGAATTCAGAATCCGTTGCTTCTGCATTCAACTCACGAGCCACCGCACTATTGACATGAAGGACGAACCCGAAGAAAGTCACGACTTCTTCCGAAACCAGACACCCCCATGACATTTCTCAATAGCTGTCTCAAATCTGTAGATACTTTGATTCGATAGTAACGGGAATGATTCATCCCTACTAGAGGATATTCACGCGGCATCAAAACACTATGCGTGTATGCCACTTTTATTGGTTATGATACTGCCATTCAGATGCGTAGATATCGCAAGACTCGGCGGGAGAGCGTTATAGTGGTGCTTTTAGAGTAGGGAGCATGAAGCTGGCCCCGGATCCAGCCAATCAATATGTAGCAGATACCGCCCGAAGACAAGTGACAGAAGCCAGCCAGGAGACTTGAACTCGAAATCCGATTTGGTGAGTTGGTGTTGTTTGTGATAGTCTAATTTACCGAGGACATGGAGACCCATTGCTCAGTGCTGCTCGCGGGCATTCGCAACCCTATCTATTGCATCCCTGACAAGCCCAATGAGTTCCTCTTCCCCGCCCACTATAGCCTGTACCCGACGTTCACGCAACAAGAGGTCACCGAACACCGTCTCGGGATCAAACGAAGGGTGGGCTTTCTGGACAGCATCGGCAAACTTGGCAGGGTGGGCTGTGGAAAGCACAACTTGAATGGTCGTGGCCGAGCTATGATGGATGCACTAAGTCAGACCTATAATATCGAGGAACAGGCTAGGAGACATACTTGGATTTTGCAAACACATCAGCGGCATGCAGTCCTACGGCAGTATGCGGGTCGGCGAGGTACGACTTGGTCTCGTAGTATTTTCGGATGGTGGCGATCGTCTTCGGCTGGTTAATTAGCTGCGCATCCGAATCTTTGTTAAACCTCACCTGCTCATCGTTTACCTTGTCTGCGACGAAGTCCCTTCGGGCACATTCAAGCACCGCAGAAAGATCGACGGCGCCTTTGTTCTTAACCGCAGACATCCAGTCGCGTACCTGGTCACAGGCAGCTGCGCGTTTCATCTTCTCGTCGTTCGGCGCCGCTTTATCATAGGCAAGGTACCAGAGTAGCCGCTCGAAGTTACTTGACACGGCGATGTCCATAGCAGGACTAATAGTCGCATGGACGCCGCCCGCCACAGGGCCGGCAGCTGGATCGACTTTCTGGTACGACCCGCTCTTCCAGAATCGGGCAAGAATGTCATTCGAATTCGTTGCCACGCCAAGTTTGCCTATAGGCAAGCCCATACGCTTGGCATAGTACCCTGCGAGGATGTCACCAAAATTGCCAGTGGGCACGACGAATTGGATCTCGGAACGGTCTAGGTCGACATTTGGGTCCCTGAGGAGCTGAAAGTAGGCGGAGAAATAGTAGACAATCTGTACCAGAATACGGGCCCAGTTGATGGAATTCACTGCTCCCAGGTGATGTTTTTCATTGAATTCCTTGTCCGCCAGGAGGGATTTGAGAACATCCTGGGGAAGGGGTTACAATTTGGTGCGGAACAATAAAAGCTGCACTTACTTGGCAGTTGTCGAATGTGCCGCTGACAGACAAACAGTGAACGTTCTCATCGAGAACGGTCGTCATCTGAGCCTCCTGGATGGGGGAGACTCGACCCTGCGGGAACAGGATGAAAACGGATATGTTGGCCTTGTTACGCAAACCGTAGATTGCAGCACTTCCTGTGTCACCACTGGTTGCACCGACAACCGTGAGCCGCGCTAGTGGTTCTCCAGCGGATTTATTGGAATTGCGTCTATTGAGAAAGTATTCAAAGAGATTCCCGACGAGCTGAAGTGCAAGATCCTTGAATGCATAGGTTGGTCCGTGGAAGAGTTCGAGAATGTACACTTTAGGATCGATTCGAACAAGGGGTGTTATGGACCGATCGCGAAACGCGAACGGGCCAACGGCGTAGGTCTGGTTGACGAGCGTGGTAAGTTCGTCTGGGGGAAGTTCGTCCGGGGAGATAAAAAGTGAAAGGATCTTGACGGCGAGCTCTTTGTAAGAGAGACCAGCCCATTCAGATCGCCAGCTCTCTGGAAGAGCTGGTATGTCTCTTGGAATGTAAAGCCCCCCGTCTGGGCCGAGGCCAGCGAGAACGACCTGTCTCCGGGCGCAGCACGGTGAGATCGGTAAGGAGTGTAGATAGTGCTGCGACTTACGTCCTCGAATGATCGTTCACCGGGGTGTCCGCGTGTGGAAAAGTACTTCATCACAGTACTTCTTGATCACCGTGCCCGACGAAATGCTAGCGATGCTAGATATTCCTTTCCTGGATATTTGTTCAGCTGCACTCACTACTTACATAAGTAAATACTACATAGTGCCTCTTACCTACTATAAGCGCAACATTTTGTAATTTTACACTAACATATGAGTTTTTTGCTATACTTGTGCGTGCGAAGTTGAACGAGCGAAAACGATGGAGTAGTTCTTGAGATCGTGTTGTTTTGTAAGTTGCCACCTGTCGATTGAGCCGAATCGGAGTTTCAATCGCTAGCGATGGCTGGCTGTCGGGGACCCAGAGTATGAGCTCCGAATGGAGCTCGCTGTCGAGCAACTCCGTGATGAGACTCACAAGACTATCGACGTAGCTGCAAGAGCTTAGCAGGTGAGGGATTTCTCCACAATATGGCATGACCCGAATGTGTTACACGTATACTTCGCATCAACCAGGAAATTGACACTTGTGTGTTTGACAATCCGCTCACGTTCTAAAGCGAAAGACGATCTCATCACTCCTGCTGACGCTCTTTTGTTTCTGATGGTTGGAGCTGTTGCTGAACTCATGAAGGCAATCAAGGACTGTTTTGTGGAAAATCCTTCTCGAACTGACGTTTCAGCGCTCTTCCATACCACTTGACACAGACACGCTGGTATGCTGCTATGGCAAGCATCAATCGAGCCGATCGCGACAGCGCCAGTGCTAGCGCAGTCTTCCACCTCGATGAATATTCCTGATGTTCAAACTTTCGCTTTCATCCGGAGTACACCGGATATTTACTCACCGACCCCATCCATGATCCTGAGCATCCCCTTCGGATGCGTTCCACAAACTTACGCTCAACTAGTCATTCTGGAAATAGCTTGCGCACTCCAGTTGGGCTGATGCCATTTATTTAATCAGTTATGACATGTACATCATGCACTCACTGGAATCATTGCAATATGCATACCCTAATCAACATGTCTGTGCATTGACCAGTCCATGTGGTTTTTCCCGTAGTTTTATGGACCACTTACCCGCCTATTGCGATGCCGTCCAAGTCTGCACTCTAGGAGCTTCATCATCCATTCCACAGGTGAGTTGCGGGAGGATTGCCTACTCTGTGTTCCCATAGTGTAATATTACATAGCTTGCCAACGTCTTCTCCACAGAAATTTTTGCTCGTGTTCGGAGCCAGAAAGGTGTCAAGTGGCTTGTTTTGAGTCGTTGGAACATTGCTCATTTGAACTTGAAACATGGCCGACATTGGCCGTGCTTGGCAGCTGATGGTATCAGAACTTCTTCATGGCTTCCCAAAGGCGTCCCTCCCAACTCGCACCGCTCTACCCACGCGATGTGCCGCAGGCCGCACCTTCCTTACACTACCGATGGGCTGAACTCATCATTGTCTTTCTCAACTTTGTATTGCTCTAGGGCTAATGTGAGCAGGTATTCAAGCTGATCAACGACGCCTCGCGTACTAGGCTGCGCCACACCATCATGATATCGTCAGAACGCTCTCGATCGCACGAGATCACGTAAGTGACTTCTGCTCCGACCAGTCAAGGCGATGAATCATGTATGTCGCTGTATATCCGACCCACGGATGACATAAAAGCGACTTATCCTTCTGTAGTTCAGATTCCATCCATCATCCTTCTTACACACACTCAGAACGCAATGTCGGATCTGCTGTCGCCCGAGTCGGGACCCAAGTTCCGTGTAGCTATTTGGTAAGAACGTGTGTCTCCGATCAAATACACCTCTCACGAACTCCTAGCGGCGCGGGTGTCGGCGGTCTGGTGCTCGCCATCACAATCGGAAAATATGATCCTTCAATACCTGTTGATCTATATGAAGCACACGATTCTGTCTACAGCGCCGGTGTCGGGATTGTTGTGAGGAAGGAAGCACACGAAATTTTGATCGATCTTGGCCTTTCCGACAGTTTCAAAGAAATTTACGCCCGCTATCCCGGAAGTTCCATGGGCAAGTAGCAATTCGACGCGTCGGTTTTGATCTGATCGCCACGTCAGAACCAAAAATGAGACGGGCAGACATCCGCGAGGGCGGATACTTCTGGTTCCAGAGATCCGGTCGCTGTATGTCCACCCATTCGTCGTTGACAAATTCTGTTTTACGGAAGGACCCGACTTAGTAGGAAACGTTACCATGCATCGTCAGCAGATGATTTCAATCTTAGAAAAGCACCTCCCAGCGTCATGCACCGTACATTCCAAGAAGCGCCTCGTCAAATATGTGGAACCTGAACAAAATGTGCAGTCAACATCACCTATCAAACTCGAGTTCGCGGATGGAACTACAGCAACGACTGATGTACTGGTTGGAGCTGACGGGGTTCGTTCGGCAGTTCGAAAGACGATGTTCGAAGGAGCAGAAAGAGATGGCGGGAACGACGAGACAAATTTAAAACAATATGCGGATGCGACCTTTACAGGGATGTTTGTATATCGCTGTCTCGTCCCTGCAGAGCTTTTGAGAAAGGAAGACCCAGAAAATCCCGCGTTGGTTGACTTCATCGCCGTAAGCATTCAATTTCACCAGGTGGATTTTGATCTCATTCTGGTACGCAGCGCGTCGGAAAGGGCAGGGTATACGCAGTTCATTTTGCCTTGATAATCTGATTCACTTATCAGGCGTTATTAGTACATGGTCACCTACCCGATCGTCCAAGGCACTATCATCAACGTCGTGGCTATGGTGTGCGATCCGGCTCTGACTGGAACGCACTATGAAGGTCACTGGGTATCTGACGCGACTCGCGACGAACTAGTCGAATACTTTGACAAATTCGAACCCAGTGCGAGAGCGGTGGTAAAGGTGAGCTTCCCTATATCGAATGAGCTAGATCTGTACAAGCCACGCACCATACAGCTCTGCGAAAAGCCTTCAAAGTGGGCCATGCACGTCGTGAAGCCGCTCCCGTATTGCACGCGCAACAGGGTCGCACTTATTGGAGATGCGGTGCGTCCTTTTAGCCACCTTCCATCGATGGATAAGCTTGAACCTGCCAGTGTCATGCCATGACGCCTCACTATGGTGCTGGTGCAACTCAAGCGATGGCCGTGCGTCCCTCATAACTCCGCTAGTCTTTCGTTACCACTCAGACCGGTCCAGGACGCATATGTACTTGGTCGGCTGATCGCTCATCCACTCACATCGCTTTCTCGCGTCCGAAATGCTCTCCGCATTTACGAGAAAATCTGCTTCCCCTTTGCTCGTTGGCTCGCTAGCCTTTCGTTGTCGACCGGTTGGATGTGCACATTTCTAGCGCCCGGTTTCTATGACGGAACGAGAAATGAGGACGATGCAGATGGACATGGCGCTGGTTCGTACGAGCGAGAAGGGATGGAGACCATGAAACAAGAATTTTTTAAACGATTTGATACTTTGGACGAATCGAGGAGTGCCATGCAGGCATGGGAGGAAGCAAAATCGAAACTGGAAAGTGCGAGTACGTTGAATGGGGCACGTTTATGATCCGCCCGCTCCTGAAATGTACTTGGTCTGTAGAAGTGCTCCGTATTAATTGGTACTTCATTGTCTCGGACACTGATTAGAGGTCGAATGAGCCTTATTTCGATTCCGGTGGGGTCGAAGCGATCGAAGTATGTCCCCTTCACGATTTCCAGTTCGTAGGATATTGCACAGATACATCTACTAGACGCATTCATACTTGGTCGGCTGATCGCCCATCCCGTTGCGTCGCTTTCTTGCATCCAAGACGCCCTCCACATGTATGAAGAGGTCCGGCTCCCAATCGCTCGTTCTATTGCCAGTGTTTCGTGGTCAACTGGATGGATGTACGCACCCACCGCGCCTGGTTACTATGATGGGACCAGAAAGCAGGTCGATTTGGATGACTGTGGCATCGGTTCGCGTGAGGACGGAATGGAGACCGTCAAGCAGGAGATTCTCAGACGATGGGACTGTTGGACGGCCTCTGGGAAGCAGAAAGAGAATTGCAAGCGTTGGCTGGCAAAACGACTGACTAGGACAAGAACTTTTTGTGCCATATCGTCTGCTGTACGGGGGCCGCGTCTTCGTGGTTCTCGCTTTCCTATGTAACATGGCTCTGGTGTCGTGTCATGATCAGCCCGGCATCAGCGCTCCCTTCCTCAGGTCAAAACGTCCTTGAAAGTCCACAGAAGGGAATAGCACTGTGCTGTTCCCACGATCTCTGGAAACCTACGGATGCATGGAATATGGGATCGACCGTGTCTAGGCATTCAGTGATGCCCACTCAGCTGGCAGTTTGTACAGAAAATCCAAAGACTCCCACTATTGGCACTCATGGCCGCTTCTCTTCGCACCGTGGGGTCACCCCGGTAGTACTACTCGGACGACCTGACCATCGACCAGCGTAGTATCTCCGCATTCCCTTGAATAGCCACTCACACCACTTTCGACGAGATAAGATTTTAGGTCAGTTATCGCATCGACAACCCCTTCCTTGATTTTGCCTGCCACAGGAGAGAATGTCAGTCGAGCTGCCCAAGTTCCGCGTCGCCATCTGGTGAGAAAGCGCTTTACATCCTCGTGTCGATCACTTGAACCACGTTGCAGCGGCGCTGGCATCGCCGGCCTTGTCCTCGCCATCACGATCGGAAAGTACGACCCGTCTCTACCCATCGATCTGTACGAAGCGCACGGCGCCGTCGGCACCGCCGGCGTGGGCATCACAGTATGGCCGCAGACGCACGCCGTCATGGCCGATCTCGGGCTGTTGGACGAGTTCAAGCAGATCTTTAATTGCGATCCCGAACGCGCTCGCGGTGAGAGACCACCATCCGAACTCGGTCGGCACGATCTGACCGCGCACCCCAAGGTCCCAAAGTCAGGCGATCGGACATTCGCGAGGGGGGGTATCATTGGTTCTACCGAGCGCACCGCCGTGAGTGCCGTCGTCCATCGTGAGATCTGAGTTGACGTGGAGATGATCGAAGATGGACCGACTCCCATGCATCGTCAGCAGATGATGGCCATCCTGGAGAGGCATCTCCCGGCCTCGTGCACAGTACATCTCAGGAAACGCCTCGTCAGATACGTGGAACCCGAGCACGAAGACACCCAGTCGGCGTCGCCCATCAGACTCGAGTTTACGGACGGAACGAACGCGATCACGGACGTGCTCATCGGAGCGGATGGAATTCGTTCCGCGGTACGCAAGGTGATGTTCGAGGCAGCGTCCCAAGAGAGCAGAGAGGGCGCGATATATCTCAGACAGTACATCGACGCAACTTTCACGGGGATGACTGCCTATCGCTCCCTCGTTTCCACTGAGACGCTCCAAAGGGAGAACCCAGAGCACGCCTCGCTCAAAGACATGACCATAGTGAGCATTTCGACCGCGCTGCGCGACGTTCGTTCTCACCTTGTCCTTCAGTGCGCCGGCAAGGGCAGGGTACGCGCGTCGGCGTTCCTCTCGTCGTTCTGTCGTGCTCATGTTCGTCGTTTGCAGTATCTAATCAGCTACCCGCTCACCAAGGGCACCCTCGTCAATGTCGTCGCCACGGTATGCGATCCGACTTTGGCGGGCACACACATCGAGGGACGCTGGGAGTCCGATGCCACTCGCGACGAGGTCATCAAGCACTTTGAAGACTTTGAGCCTGACTCGAGAGCGTTGGTCGAGGTGAGATGCACCTCCATCGACAGTTCTCAGCTAACGCACGCCCGCGCAGCTCTTCGACGCGCCGTCCAAGTGGGCTCTGCACGTCGTGAAACCGCTCCCGTTCTGCGTGCGTGCCAAGGTGGTCCTCGTCGGCGATGCGGTGGGTTCTCGTCCTCTCTCTCTCCCCGCGCCAAGGCTGACTCATTTCCCCCCAGTGTCACGCGATGACGCCTCACTTTGGCGCCGGTGCGGTCCAAGCGATCGATGTACGTCCCCCCCCCGGCGGTCGCGGCGAGGATCGGCTGACGCCTGCGACCCAGGACGCGTTCGTGCTCGGCCGACTGATCGCGCACCCCCTGACGTCGCTCGTCCGCGTCCCAGACGCGCTCCGAGTCTACCAAGATGTGCGGTTCCCGTTCGCGCAGTCTGTCGCGCGCTTATCGTTGTCGACGGGGTGGATGTACACGTTCTGCGAGCCAGGGTACTACGACGGGGCGAGAGACGGGGACGGGGCGCGCGAGAAAGAGGGGATGGAAGGCATCAGGGAGGAGATACTCAGACGGTGGGACTTCATGGACGACGCGCCGAGCGCGCCGCAGGTCTGGGAAGAGGCAGAGGCGAGGTTGCGCGCGTCGGTCGGTCAGGGGGTTTAGAGTGCCCCCTCCTCCCCCTTGGGCGTCGCTCCGCGTGGGAATTCGCATTCGTGTGCTGTTCCGCGTTGGCCCTGCTTTTTCCCAAGACGACCCACCCTCCGAACGCACGTTCTTCTTTACGATCTATTAGGGGTACTGTAGATACGACGGACGGGGTTCCCGTGTACGTACGTACGTACTTGGCGAGCGTCGAGAAAGTCCGATCGTGTGCCACTTATTACATAAAGAACAGTCAGCTCCATTCGACATGTCACTCGGATGGATCAAGGGACCTCAGGACGGTCACGTTGGAGGGAAGCACAGCGCCGCGGGTGCCTCTACATATGCCGTGGCGACGTGGCTGGTCGCGCATTAACGAACAAGATTTGCTCGTCCAATCAGCTCTTCCCGTCTGGAGGCTCATGAGACACGTTCAACGGTTGGATCAAGGGTCCTTTGTCTCGGCGGCGTCACGGGTGGAGTTTCCACGGGAACCCGATAGGGGTGGGGAACGAACGCACGCGCCGCAATGCCGTGCGTGCAATCGTCGTTGCAAGCTGCGGGTCGTGTGCGTGGGGGCAGCAGCCTGCTACATTTGGAAAAAAAAGTCCACGGAAAATTTTTTAAAAAAAAGTGGACAAATCCGGACTCGAACCGGAGACCCCCCGCAAGTAGCGAACCATGCTAAGCGGATGTGATAACCAGCTACACCATATGCCCGACAGTCGAATCCGGGGCGCGAGCGCCCCATCACTGGGGGTGGGGGGGTGGCATAACCGGGTGCCAGTACCGTGACATTTTTGGAACGTTGGCCCATGTCCGAGTCGACGATCGAGCTGAGAATCGAGTTCGGTGGCGGCCTCGAGCTGCTCTTTGGACGCCAGCGCGTGCACGCGCTTTCCCTACCCTCCGTCGTGCCCGACCCCACGTCGTCGTCGACGGCCAAGTCTGCGTCGAAAGCGCCAGACGTGGCCTACCTCATCCACCACCTTCGCACGCACGTCCTCACGGAACGCCCCGAGCTGTTCGTCGAGGGCGACACCGTGTACGTTCCCCCCTCCCCCGCCCGCCCGCCGCTGGTGCTCGCCGCCGCTCACGCGACCTCCCATCCCCCTGGACAGACGACCCGGCATCCTCGTCCTCATCAACGACACGGATTGGGAACTCGAAGGCGAGGGCGCGTACGAGCTCAAGAGCGGCGACGAGATCGTGTTCATCTCGACCCTACACGGGGGTTGAACGACGGGCGATGGGGTCGAGGGGGGCCTCACGGCTGATCCGGTCGGGGCGATCCATCAGATCCACAGTGGCAGAGAGCGAGTTACATGGCGTAGATCGACCTTAGCGTACCCCCCTCTTGGCCTCCTCGACGTACCCCTGCATCAATCCGACCACGCGCTTCAGGTTCTGACCGTACTTGGCCGAGACGGGGACGACGTCCAGCGGGCCCATCTCGTCCCGGACGTACGTCTCCAATCGCCTCAGCTTCTCCCGCGCCGCCTCGACCTCGTCGTCGTCGTCGTCCGCGAGCAGATCGGCCTTGTTGGCGAGCACGACCCGCGCCTTGGCGCTCGTCCCGGGTCGATACGCCTCGAGCTCCTCGCGCAGCACCCGAAGCGCGTCCCACGGCGCGGGCGCGGCCAAATCGACGACGTACGCGAGCGCGTGCGACCGCTCGATAGACCGCAGAAACGAGTGCCCGAGCCCGACGTCCTCGGACGCGCGCGCGATCAGCCCGGGGTTGTCCGCGATCGTGAACCGAAAGGACTCGAGAATGGAAAAGGCGTCGAGCTCCGCGGGGTCGGTCTCTCCGTCTTCTGGGTCGTGTGCTTCGGCGCCCCGCGCCTCCTCGACGGCCGTCTCGTCGAACACGCGCACGTCGCGGAGCGCGCCCTCGAACGTGCCGTCGTCGGCGACGCGTATGACGCCCACGACGGGGTTGAGCGTCGTGAACGCATAGCTCGCGACGGCAGTCTTGGCCCTCCCGCCCGTCAACGCGCGCAACAAGGTGCTCTTCCCCGCGTTCGGCATCCCGACGAGCCCGACGTCCGCGACGATCTTGAGCTCCAACTCGAGCGTGACGCGCTCGCCCTCGCGTCCCTTGGTCGCGAACTTGGGCGAGCGGTTCGACGGGGCGACAAAGTGCGGGTTGCCTTGGCCCCCGCCGCCCCCAAGCGCGACGAGGTGGCCGAGGTGCTCGCGCCGACCGAGGGCGAGGGGGGCGTTCACGTCCTCGGGCACGTCCTCTGGTTCGCGCAGGTCGAGGAACAGCGGGGCCGCGACGCGCTGAGCGTGGGCCCACCTCTGCTCGCGCTCCTCGCGCCACAGGGCCGCCTCGGCCGTCTTGAACGCGTCCCGCTCGAGATTGTCCTCTTCGGCACGGGGGTAGTGGACCCAGCGGGCGTCGCGCAGTCGTCGGAGGCGCGTCGGGGCGTCGAGCGTCGCGAGGCTCTCGTCCTCGGCTTGCCACGGGTCGTTGGCGCAGCGCGGGTCCGAGGGCGGGAGGGCGCGGACGACGGTGCCGAGGGGGACGGGGATGACGATGGGGGGTGCGTTGCGCCCGTTTTGCCAGGTGCCGCGGCCGTGGGCGCCGGGTTCGCCGCGGACGCGTTTCGGGACGGCGGCGAGGGTGGAGAGGGAGGGGTTGGGGAGGATGTAGACGTCGCCGCCGCGACCGCCGTTTCCGCCCGAGGGAGGGCCCATGGCCTTGAATTTTTCGCGGTGAAAGGCGACGCAGCCGTTGCCGCCCTTGCCTGGGGAGGGTCAGCGGGGGGGAGGGGACGGCTCGGGGTTGCGCACCGCCGCGGACGTGTATGACGACGCGGTCGAGAAAGGCGTCGCCCTGTGCAAGACGTGAGCGGGGGGTCGGGCGGAGACGAGGGGATCTGACCGCCTGGCGTCGTTTGCGCTCTGTCCTGGACTGGGAGTAGGCTCGGACGAGGCGTCTGAACATGACGAGGAAGAGAAACAAGGGTAAACATCCGTTTTGTAGTACTAGTACATACAGTTCGACTACGAGGTGGTACACGATCTATCTCTCTGCGTTGAGACCGAGGAGCCTACTGGGGGTGAGGGCTGGCTGCGCAGCGCGGGAGGAGGTGCTGCTGATGCGCAGCAAGAGAGACGCGGCGGTCTCGTCGTCTGGGGTGTATGTGGGGGAGGAGACGGGCGAGCGTTTGGGACGGGGGGCGAAGCCGGAGAAGCGGGGCTGGATGTGGGGGGCGGTGGAGGGGAGGAGGGTGCTGGGGGAGGGGAGGGTGAGGACGGGGGGGACCTGGAAGCCGGCGGTGGCCGGGGCGCAGGTGGCGGAGGCGGGCGGGGTGGGGAGCTGGGCGGGGCGGGATGGAGGGGGGTCAAAGGCGGGGGACCGGGAGGGGGTGAGGAGGGAGCGCTGGTCGTCGGGGAGCCACGCAGAGATGGAGGGGAGGCGGGACGAGGCGGGGTCGGGGTCGACGGAGATGGGCTCGCTGCAGCGGGGACAGCCGTCGTGCTCGAGCTGCCTGAGCCTGTCTGTGAGGTCCTGGAGATAGGCGACGGTGCGGACGAGGATCTCGAGCTTGAACTCCTTCTCGGCGGGGGCCTTTGGCTTGCTGCGGCGGGGGTCAGGGTCGTCGTCCGAGTCGTCGGGGTGGGACTCGGGCGCGCGCTTGTACTCTGCGGGGACGAGGACGCGGAGGGCGGCGAGGGCGTCGTTGATCTTTGTGCGACGGGCCTTCTCGATGAGGGAGTGGTTTATCTTGCGCTGGGCCTCGCGCGCGGCACGCGAGAGGGTGCCTGGACGACGGCCGCGGCGCTTCGGGGGCGGGTTGGCGGGCACGTCCCCGTCGTCCTCCTCCCTGGACGAGGGGTCGTCCGCGCCGTCGTCGTCGTCGTCTGTGCGCGCGCGCTTGGCCCTGCGGGGCGGGTTGCAGGCGGCGGCGTAGACGTCCATGGCGGGTGCGATGGGACGGAAGGAGGAGGACATGTCTGGCTATGTTTCGACGGGGGCGTTTAAAAGTGCTCGTGTGCCCGTCCAACGTGGCTCTGCTGCGATTGGCTGCCGCCAAGCACGTGTGTGCCCGTCCCTCTATGCTCGCCCGCACCGTCCGACGCACGCTCCACCTCAGATCCGCCGCCGCCCTCGTCATCGGGTGCGTCCCCCCCCCCCCCCCCGCCCCGACTCACCCTCCCCAGCGACGAGATCCTCAACGGCAAGACCCTCGACCGCAACTCCAACTACTTTGCCCGCTTCTGCTTCCAGCACGGCATCCCCCTGTGCGCCCCCTCTCCCCCCCGTCGCCCCCGCTCACCCCGCCCAGGAAACGCGTCGAGGTCGTCCCCGACGACGAGCACGACATGTACGTCGTCCGTGCCTGAACAGAGCGCCCCTCCCGAGCACCCCCCGCAGCGTCGAGGCCAGCCGCAGGATGGTCCAGCGCTACGACCTCGTCGTCACATCCGGCGGCATCGGCCCCACCCACGACGGTCCGTGCCCTGCCGCGACCTCCCAGCCGTCTGACGTCTCCCCCAGACATCACGTACGCCTCGCTCGCCAAGGCGTTCGGCCGGCCGCTCAGCTACCACCCAGAGACCCTCGCCCGCATGGACGCGCACGCCTGCCACCCCCAGAACGACGACCAGCGCGCCGCCCGCGAGCGCATGGCCCTCTTTCCCGCCGGCGCCGAGGTCCTCTTCGTCTCCCCCGATCTCTGGGTGGTCCGTGCTCTCCCCCGTCCCCGATTCGGGCGCTCACACAACCCCAGCCTGTCGTGCGTCTCGAGGGCAAGCTCTGCGTCTTTCCCGGCATTCCGTCGCTCTTTCAAAAGATGCTCGACAACCTCGCCCCCTTTCTCGCGCTCCCGCCCCCGCACGCCCGTCCGTGCAGGCTGCAGGTGTTCACCACGTACGTCGTCCCCGATCGTCCGTTCCGTCGCTCAACGTCGCGCAGCATGCCCGAGTCGTCCATCGCGCCCTATCTCGCCGCGCTGCAGAAGCGCGTCGACGACGAGGGCGTCCGGATAGGCTCGTACCCGCTCGTCCAGCACGGCGTGTACGTCTCACTCATCGGTGCGGACCGCGGCCGTCTGCGCGAGCTCGCGGACGAGGTCGAGAAGGAACTCTCCAGGGACGCATCGTGTCCGAGCAAGAGGCAGAGGCCAAGCGGCAGTCTGGCAGTTTGTAACCTTGGATGTAACGACATGCGAAATAAACCTGTACATAAACCCAGTCGATGGCGCTGACCGTCGTCGAGACGCACACACTCACGCTCACAACGGCACCGCCTCTCTGACCGCATCCACGCGCTCGCGCTCGACGAGCCCCTCCCCGACCATGCGCTCCAGCAGCTCGCTCATCCACGCGCCCTCGTTCCCCTGCGCGGCGTCGTACTCGATCTCTTCGGCACACTCGAGCAGGACCTCGCGCTCGTCCCGCGTGAACGTCCCCAGTGCGAACGCGGTCCCGCGCGCGCGCTCGGCGGGGCCGTCGACGACGATCATGTCCGGATAGACGTACTTGAGCGCGTCGCGCGGCTCGTCGCCGTGTCGGTCGAGGCGGACGACCTGCCACACCTGGTCGCCGTCGGAAAAGGACGCGTTGACCCAGTAGACGAGGACCGCGCGGGGGTGTGGCGCGTCGGGGGCGGCCGGGGCCAGGAGGAAGACGTCCTTGGGCGATTCGTCGTCGGGGTAGGCGTACGACAGCGGGTTGTACTCGAACTTGAGAGGCATCGGGGGAATGGCGATGGGCGGTCGCGTGCGCTGACTCTTATCCGAGCCGGCAACTGAGTCCGGAGTCGGTCTGGACCTCCACGAGGACTGGCATTCATTTCTGCCCAACATGTCAACCGCCAGCCCATTCCAACGTTGTCCGTTGCGCGCTTCTAATCCCCTTTAAATACCTCTTCCCCGAGTCTTCCTTCTTCTCCCTCGTCCACCATGCTCGCCCTCGCCCTCTTCGCCTCCCTCGCCGTCCTCTCCGTCGTGCACGCCTCCATCTACGTGAGTTGCGTCCTTGGCCTCCGCCCCCTTCCCCTGACCCCCTCGCCAGGTCACCAACCCGGTCCAGTCCAGCCAGTGTGCCGGCGGACAGGCCTGCCAGGTCCAGTGGACCGACGACGGCAACGCGCCCCTCCTCTCCGACATCGGCGAGTGCCAGGTCGCTCTCTACACCGGCAGCTTGGTACGTCGTCCTCCCCCGTCCTCCTCGTGTCCTTGACGCCCTCTTTTTAGCAACTCGTCCAGTCCCTGCCTTCGGTCAACGTCGCCACCACCTCGTCCTTGACCTTTACGGTACGTCCCTCGCCATATCTGGCGCGCGTCTTGGTCATGCCCCCGCAGCCCGACCCCGCCGCAGGTCCCAATGGACAACTCTAGTGAGTGCCCCGTGTTGTCCCCGACCCCGGCCGTTCTGACAGCGACAAGCTACATCGGGTTCACTTCTACCTCCTCCGGCCACCAGGACTTCTCAGCCACCTTCTCGTCAGTGCTCTCCTTTCTTTTCCCGCCGTCCGTCGTCTGACGCAGTCGCGTTGCAGTCTCTCTGGCATGAGCGGCACGACCCCCGGCGGTGGTTCGTCCGCTTCTGCCTCTTCGGCCACTGGCACCTCTGCAGGCTCGTCCACCTCCGGGTCGACCTCGGGTGCGACTACGGCAACGTTCCCATCAGGTACTTCCACCACCACTGCTACCGACACCACCTCGCCGACCTCTTCTTCGCCTTCTGTAGCCACGTCCAGCACCACTCAGGTCACCGCTTCGGGAACGACGTCCGCCACGGGGTCCATCAGGACGCTCGGCACGTCGTCTGCATCAGCATCAGCTTCGGCTTCTGCCACCCCCGCCAACGCTGCTGGCCGCGTTGGATCCTCCAAGTCTCTCGGTGGCATCGCCGTCCTGCTCGTCCTTTCTGGCGTTCTCGCCTTGTAAAGGGAACTTTATGATCCGTCGAACGATCGCGTCGCCTTTTTGTCTTTACTTCTTCTTCTTCTTCTTCTCTGTTACCTTTTTTAGACGAATGTTGATACCTCGGGCAACCTTTTCTCTTCTTTTGTTGTGTTATTCTTTTATTCCCTCATTGGAACCGGAACAATTACGTCTTGATTGCGTGCGTGGGAAACGACGTGACTTGGATGATGACCGCCATGTCGACCGATCTACGCAAGCAGGGACAAAGAGATGCCAGATCATCGCAGCCGTCGACCGGCGCAGACCGCCTCAAGACCGTCGTCCGCCGTCTCCCGCCCAACCTCCCCGAAGACGTCTTTTGGCAGAGCGTCCAAGCGTGGGTGTCGGACGAGACCGTCGTCTGGAAGTCGTACCACCCCGGCAAGCTGCGTACGAAGCGGTGCGTGATCGCGCGAGGGGGGGGGGGGGCCGCGACGCTGACAGGCTACGTGTGTGTGTGTGGGGGGGAAACAGGGTGGGCAAGGAAAGCACGCCTTCGCGGGCGTACATCGCGTTCAGGAGCGAAGCCCTCGTGACGACGTTCAGTCGGGCGTACGACGGGCACGTGTTCAGAGACAAGGCGGGTGCGTCCCACCGGCCGTTCGCTCCGTCCGCTCGCTCACGCTCGCCCGCTCGACAGGCAACGAATCGCACGCCGTCGTCGAGTACGCCCCGTTCCAAAAGGCGCCGAGCGAGAAGAAGAAGACGGACGCGCGGAACAACACCATCGATCGAGGTGCGTCCGTCCCCGTCTGGACGGCCCCTCGTTGACGCGACGACGCGCGCCTTGGGGTGGCAGACGAGGATTATCTGTCGTTTCTGGAGACGCTCAAGAGCGTCAAGTCCGAGTCGGTGTCGCTCGAGACGCTGAGTGAGTCTCCCCGTCGTCGTCGCGTCCGTCGTTCCCCCCCCCCCCCGAGTCTGACTTTTTCGCGCGCACAGTCGCCGCGTCTCAACCGGGCCCACAGCCGACGACCACGCCGTTGCTCGAAGCCCTCAAGGCCGAAAAGTCGGCACAGAGAGACAAGGAGGCGATCCTCCGCAACCACGCGCATTACAAGGACGTCCCCCTGTCCAACAAGAAGGAAGAGAAGAAGAAGGCCGCGGGCGCGCTCGGGCCTGGGCCCGGGGCGACCCTGCAACAGCAGCAGCAGCTGGGCAAGGGAGAGTCGGGGAAGAAGAAGCGGGCGCAGGCGAAGGCGATCGATCAGGTGGTCGGTAAGGCGGGCGGGCCGCCGGCCAGCGCGAAGGGGTCTGGTCCAATGCCCACGGCCATCGCCGCGTCGGCGTCGGCGCCAGCACCGGCGTCGAGCGGCCGTCGACCTCCCAAGGACAGATCCCAAGTTGGCAAGGGCGATGCGCCTGGGTCTGGGTCTGCGCCTGGACCCGTGGCCGGATCTAATACCCCCGCTAGCGCCGCCCCAGCACCCCCAGCAACGACAACCACCGGAACCCCGAGCTCGTCCTCGGCGCAAGGGCGCAAGAACCGACCGACGATCGGGCTCGGGAGACAGTTCGAGGCGGCGCTCAGCGGGGCTGGCGTGGGCGTCTCGCAAGGCGTGGGCGAGCGGAAAAGGCGGGACAAGGGCGGGGAGGGTGCTGCGAGCGTCGCAGTCGGGCCTGGCACCGCTGGCAAGGGCAAACAGAGGCACCGCGAGGAGAGGGCGCCTGCGCCGCCGCCGGCTGAGGTCGTCCCGAGCATTTTGCAGCGTCCTGTGGAGCCAGACGTGGTGGCCATGCAGCGGCCGCAGTCGACCGAGGGCGGGGAAGGCGGGGCGAGTCTTGGTCCTGGTCCTTCTGCGGGCGGTGGTCCGAGTGGGAGAGGTGGCCAGAGGCGGGGGAGGGGGGCGAGAGGACGAGGGCATCGCGGCGGGTGAATGGTGTCGTACGCCGTCTTTGTCTCACTTGGTCGTTTTCAGGACTGACGGGTGTTTCTGCGCATTGCGCAGACAAGCGACTCGAGATATCAACCATTGTGATGAGGAACCCTACCCTTGGTCAATGCCATGTCCAACTGGTATCACAGGGTTGTTTTGCTGGCTGTAATGAGGCTCCAAGGACTACCTGCCATCCAACATACTCAGTATCATTTGCAGAATGATGTTCTCTGTTTTTTTTTTTTTTTTTTCTCGGCCTCATTCCACTTCAATTATGTCAAGATGAGAGTAACCAAAGATATTTGTATTGTCGGATTATGGACAAAACACTAATGCCAGCAAGAGATCCATGATCCTTTAAAGAACAGGTAGTCAGTCTCTACCTTGGCAGTTCTATCAGGGTACATTATCAAAGAGGGAATGGGGAGGAGAAATGAATGCCTGTTCCAAGGAGCTAACCAGGCAAAGTAAATGTTGTTGGAGGATTGAATCCAGCCATCTTGCTCCCAAAGATTGTGAAAAAGTGCAAGATCTTGAATCTTCCACACTTTCACTGAACCATCAGAGGAACCAGATATGATATTGGACCCATCAGGAGAATAGGAAACAGATAAGACTGACTCTGAGTGTCCCTGGAATGGACCTGCTACACACTGGCCAGTGGTTGCATCCCAGATCCTAATGGTGTTGTCCCAAGAGCCAGAGACAATGTGGGTTCCATCAGGGGAATATGCAACAGATGATACTGAATCTGAGTGCCCCTGGAATGGACCTACCACACACTGCCCAGTGGTTGCATCCCAGATTCTAATGGTATTGTCTGAAGAGCCAGAGACAATGTGGACCCCATCAGGGGAACAGACAACAGATTTAACACCACCACTATGTCCATGTAGGACACAAATCTCAGCAGGCCAACTGACAGGATGTTTCAAGGTGATTGAGACATGCTTTTGAAGATGCTCACTCCACACTTTCCATAGTGGTGACCTTGTTGGTGTTTGGGTCATGGCTGATAGGTATAGGTGGGGGGTAGAATCCCTGAGGACAGTTGCAAACACATGAATGAATCAGAATGCTTCTGATGCCAGTGTGGCTCTCTTGGTCCTAGTACATTTAGTACTTAATCAGTTCCCTTGGTGGCTGAGCTTACTTTGACCCATTGTCTCAGGATGTTGCATGTATTCAGAGCAGAGAGGATTGATGATTGGGGAGGGGAGAGAGAAAGAAGGCTAATAGCTTCAAGCCAAAAAGGTAACTTGTCCTTGAAGAACAGGGTCACTTCATTCAACAAGTCAGGTGTGCAGTCAACATCTTGCAGATGGTCTATCCAGTATAGACAAGAGTATGCAAGGTGGGGAGGAATGGCCTTGTTCACCTGAGCCTGCAGACCTGGAACAGCATTGTTGGGGATCCAAGAGTCTTTGAGGTGACAGATGTTGAATGTAAGCATCCTTTGCATGCATCTGAGTGATGCTTGTCCAAGACAAAGAGAATGCTGGGGTTGGATAGGAACATGGAAAGTGGAACTGCATGCTCCATCAAGTAGGAAGTCACGGAAAGAGGTATGGAGTGGTCGGATGGGCTTCTCTTCGTCCACCACCCCATCCAAGAGTGACCCAAGTGGTCTGATCACATTTCGGACACGCAGGTATCCGTCAAAGAGAGTAGAGAGGGATGTGATGGACAATGGTTCACGGAGGGTAAGAAGAACGGCCATCAGTTCCGTGAAGCGGCGCTGATCAATCTCGCTAGCAAACTGTTGCTCTAGAATGGTTCTGTAAAGCTGGTCGAGCGGATGAACGCCCTCGACATTGTTCACTTGTGCTATGATCTTGAACCGTTCCAGTACATCCAACGTCTGGCACGCGCCATCCCCGAGTCCCAGAATGAAGTTGCACGCGGCGGACGCCCACTGAAACAATGTCTGGGAATGGTAGACGAGAATCTGACACCAATCCTGGTCGGCCAAAGAGTCGAGTTCGGTGGAACATGGACTAAGCGAATGACGAATGAACGTCTGTAGGTCTTCGTTCACCGTATGGTCCGGGACACCACTCATTTGTTTGTGAGCTACGTGAGGTTGAGACGACAGTTTCATGATGTCAGATTCAGGACGGGAAGTGATGAGGAATCGAAGATTGGTCAGAAGGACGTTTTCGGCGATCTTCGTGGAGAGAGCATGTAGTAGGTCTCGTCGGTTGGCTTGGTTGCCACATTCGTCGAGAGCATCTACGACGACGATCAACGGTCCGATACTATGGAGGCCCCGACTAGGTTCAATGATAAAACTCTCGACTTGCTCCATAGGCGATTGCGTCGTGCGAAGCGCTCGATCATCTTTCACGACTTGCCAGAGGGCCTCTTTGTACTGCGGATCATGGTCAGAGAGGTCACGTGCGATGGTGGTGAATAGATTCTTCGGGTTGCGGTTCGCGACGTCCGAACTTGCAAAGCAATACGACGAGCCGAGACGTGCTTGCTCGTTATACCGTCTAGCGATCGCGTGAGCCACCGCCGACTTTCCCGATCCAGCGACGCCAGTCACGAGGCACACGCGTGGAGCGTCGTCGTCGAGATCATTAAGGATGTCACAAATTTCTCCGAGCAATGTCTCGCGGGTGCCGGGAAGGCATCCCTTTTCCCGCTCGAACCTGGCACCGGATGCGTAGGGCATGTCGTTCAGCTTGGTCGATTCGACTGATTCCCTGATTCATGGTCCGTGAGTGCCTGGCAAGTACCAAGACATCAGACCTTACCGATGCGCTCCACAATATTCATCATCCGAAACACGGTGACCCCTGTCTGCACGGTGACGCCCTCGGACAGTGCATTTTTGAGTTCTTGTAACTTGCTTTGATAGTCGGCGATCTTGGCGTCGACCTCGGACATCGCATACTTGGCGGCCCGAGTCCCTGGATATGATGTCAGCGGTAGCCACAGGGATAGAACGGCGACGTACAAAAGCTCTTCTGCTTGGCGTATGTGGCGATGAAGTACCCACACTCCGTTACCTGCTTGGTGAGAACCGTGACGGTCTTCGCGTACTTTTCGATCGTCTTGAGGAAGTCGACGTCATCAACGAAATAGAATGCGTCATTGATTGCGCCCGCCAAGCGACCAATCTGTTCATCGCGATTTTTCTGGCTCACGAGGACCTTGTGAGAGATCGTCAGCGAATAGCGATGAAGTTCGACACAACAAACCTTGTTCGCAGCCGACAGAACAGACCAAGCCAGGGATGCATACGGGTGAATCTGTGCAGCGATCAGACTGCGATGAAACCAAGAAGCTGGCGGCCATGTACTTCCGCGATGTTGGACACCATCTTGTCGAACTGTTGTATTCTCTGTAATAAAGCAGGCCACGTATTCTCGAAGGTCCATTCCACTACTGCGGCGGTGTGTGAACCGCTGGTCTTCTGTGCTACGGCCACGATCTTTGGACCAGCGTCGACGATAGACTCTACGCCACCGACGGCAGCAGGGGTGACGCCAAGCGGGCCGGCGGCTCCCTCTGACCTAACGACGGCATCCAAACCTTGACGTTGGTCCGCATCAACAGCTCCACGCGGCTCGGCAGTCAAAGTGAACTTGAGCGTAATCCCAACAAGATCGGAAGTGGTATCCTTGCAAAGAGAGGCCTCGAAAACTACGACCGCAAACCCGTCAGTTTGCCATGATGCCATGCGAAGTATATCATACCTCCATCTTTTGATCCACTCAATGCTCCGCCCAAGGTATCAGAGATAGTTCCGACCTGCATGTCCTTCCCGATGTGGTGTTTTTGGTAGACCTTGACGAGAGGGACGGAAGGATCGCTCCCGTCGCTAATGATGCTTAGTTTCTTGGAACAGGGGAAGGAGTGGACGCCCACAAAGAGAAGACATCATTCCATGTGGTTCGATTCTTCGACTCCTTTGTGACACTGGTCGACTTGGTGGTATCACCGACAGAAACTTGCACGTAGTGCCGTCTTGCATTCGGGAGTTTACGTCGCGATCGAGTTTGCAGTTCGATGTCTGAAAGAAAGTCGACTCGCAGACGGCGAAAGCTCGAGCGCCTGGACCTTACCCTTGACAGTGATCGATTTCGTCCTGTACCGCGTTCAGCGAAGATGATGCACGCAAACAAGTACCTACGGGTGGCTACTTTGAGCTGTGTCGGCAGTGTTCATGGTGTGAGGTGAATAGATGATGGACGGGAGGAGGAAAGGACAGTTTGACGTCGGAACCGAGTAAGGGCAGAGGCACGGGGAACCGCCCAGGAAGCACATGCGCGAGTCTCTGGGGTCTGGTACCCCGGCACTGCCACGTTGAACCGGTCCGACCATGCAGGCCCAGGCCAGTCTGTTATCAACGCGCACGCTTAGCTAGTGACGACGCTAGGCCCTTCCTAATAAGTAAGCATCTTTGCTCCATCCACTTCTTCCATTACGTCGAGACGAGAGTAACAAAAAAGATTTCTATTACCCGATTACGGCAGACGAACGAAAACTCCCATCAGAAAGACAACCGAGATAAGAGTTCCGCGTCCACCGTCCCAACGAAACGTAAAACACACCCAAAGCAGACGAGCTCGTCGTCGACCAGAAACGAAGAAAGAAAGAGCAGAGAAGCACCGCACGTGAGAGCGGAAACGAATAAATAACAGAGTACACGGTGGGGTATCAGAGGAGAGACGCGCCGAGGAGGGTAGCGACCATGGCGACGAGGCCGGAGGCCATGACGGGCCTGATAGCGCCGTTGGCCGACGACGTCGACGTAGAGGAGGCCGAGTTCGAGCCCGTACCAGCGGCAGACGTCGACGAAGCGCCTGCACCAGTCGCAGAGCTGGTGGGTGCGCCGATGGGTGCTGTCGATTGGCCAAGGATCTCAGCCTGGACGGACGAGTTGAACGAGCCGGTCATGCCAGCCAGTCTAGGCGAGAGTCAGGGCGCGGAGTGTGAAGAGTGGAGCTCGACGTACGTGAACTTGGCAGAGAAGGCTTCATCAAAGTACTGTCCGCTCTTGTGTGACTCCGAGGTGGCACGGACGAAGCTGAGAGGGTGGGAGTCTTGTGAGTCGGGAGACGAAGAAGAAAGAGGAGGGACACTTACTATTCGCTGCTGTTGGGCCCGACGGTGGCGTCAATCTTGCACGGGACGGACGAAATGGCCGAGACGTTGATATGGGTGGCGAGCGTCTGGAGGAGCGTCTGGAGAGGAACTCAGAACCTGATCAGTTCGGCTGCCGCGGGTACGCATACCTGTTGGTTGGCGTTTCCGGCGTAGAGTCCAAAGGTGACATTACCCATGGACTGGAGGGAGGGGTTAGTGCCGCTTTCTTGCCAAGAGATGTTGCAAGGCTGGCCAGCGGTAAACGTGCTCGAAGAGACCGGGTTGGTGATCTATTCGACATTTTCACATTCCTCAGCTTCGTCTCCGATTCGGGCGGTTTCAAAAGACTTACGAAAACGTTTGCCAGTGCTGAGGCAGCGAGTGCGAGGGAGACGACAGCGGAAGAGGAGAACATTTTATGAGAGAACGAACGGTGTGAAAAACGAGTGTGGGGGTCTGTTCGCAGGGACTGCTGCACTGGACAACGTCGTAGTTAAAAGTAAAGAGAGACGGCGCTTGCAGCAGCCGATGGGAGTCGACGGAGTTCCAACTGATATTGCAACCGTCACGGCGAGACACGAGTGTCGTAGACATCTCCGACCTGAGAACATATTTGGCATGGTTGAAAACAACGTGATTGGCTGGCAAAGACCTATTCACATGGTCACTGTTCATCATCATTCGATCTAGGAACAAGGGGGAAATCATATAGCATTTCAATTTCGGGACGCACAGAAGCAAGACGAGGAACGAGTCGGTCGGGGACCTACTGCGCTCAAACCGGAGCATCGAACACGGTGCGCATGACGTGGTCCGCTTTGCGACCGGTATGTTTGATGAAGCCCATGTAATCGAGTTCGTGCAGCGCGCGGATGAAGCGCGCCTGAACCTCCAACCGCCGTTTCTCGATATCCTCCTCGTCCTCCTCTGGGTCGCTCTCTTCAATCCGTTTTTGTTTCCCTTTCCGCCGGCTGGGAGTTCGCGTGACTGTCTCCAGCGACGACTTCGCATTCCGTGCACGTCGCCGTTGGGATTCCAGGACGACCGTAAACGACTCAAACCAGTCGAAAACGTTGATCATCCTCCCACTCTCCAGGTAACGCCGGAACAAGATGCTCGTATCGGGCATGTCCTCGAGGGTCTCCTCGTGGTCAGCATCAGCATCGGCGTCTATATCATCCCTCGTCGTGGAGACCGTGGTGTAATCTTGTGGATGCAGCAGCCCAGAAAATATCGACGCACGCAGGGAGGGGTTCAATAGCTGTCGACATGAAGCGATCAGTCGAGGCGGACAGCGGGCACCGTTTTTCATACCTCGGAGGGGAAAGGGGTAGAAGCGGTGTACCATATGTCCCACAAAGGTAATGCTTCGGGGGAGACGAAACGATGTCTGACGGAGGCCCACGTATGAGTTTGACTACGACGTGAGACGAAACCACGCACGCGAAACATTCAGCTAGCCAATCCCCCACCGTTTCCGCAATCTCTCGCGATTGATTCCCATGGTCGCCATGGACCGACAGGGCTGTCTCGATCTGAGATATAATCGTCCTTTCCTCGCCTTGTACCTCGGCGGAAACGCCAGTAAAGAAACCCTGTATATCGGACAAGAGCGCATGTAATTGGTCTGCGTGTAATTTTCTGGGATGCAAATGTCATCAACCCAAAGGGACACGCGAACCCATGGGCTTACTTGACGAGGGTGCATAGATATCTATAAGTGGTCCCCAGCCGACCCCTCAAAACAGTACACATGAGCTCGTGGGGGGTTTTGTCGCTCTTGTGACCGAGCGCAACCATGAAGTTTTGCACGAGCAGGAAAAGTCGAAAGGAAACGCGTAACAATTTCGTCTGTTTTCGAAAGGTCATCCGGGCGGTTCGAATGAGCGCGAGTAGCTCGTCGACATCTTCAGCCAGCCAGCCAACGGAGTGTTCTGGCACGAGGGATGAACTTTGAGCTCGAGCAAGAATGCAGTCGAGAAAGCGGGTCTTGTCTGGACCGGCCAAATCACTAGATGCGAGAGCTGGTTCCGTGAAGAAAACGGTGAGGGGTTCTTCGAAGTGTTTCATATGGGCCAACTAGAATCATGCTCAGAAACAGCGCTGAGGTTGTTGATATAGATCTTCACCTGCAGGACGGATACCAGACCATCAAGAGATGGTGAATGTCGCCCAAAGAAGTCGACGAGAAACTCGATTGTTGCCGGCCCGAGAAGCAGGTCAGGATCGAACTCGACGTCAAAGAAGGTCTGGCCAACGGTCAGCGTAGATGCCGGGCCAAGTAGTTGGGGTCTACCTTCATCAGGATATCGTGAAGGACGTCCTGACTCGTGGAAAACGAGCAACTCCGAACTTGCAAACGAGCCAACACAGATTGAGGATATGTACCATGAATATATGACGGCGTCGGAGGAGAGGTCATCGAAAGAACAAAGACGAGAGGGAGTCGAGGGATGGCCAGACTTTAGGCAGCGTCGGGAGAGTTGCCGACCAAGTAGAGAGGTACACGTACCTAGAAATTTCAAACAGGTCCTGCACGACAAGAGGGTCGAATCGTTCGAAATCATGTAAAATGACAACCAGACGAGTCGCATTCTCGTCCGTCCCTGACGATGCATGGTTAGTACTGACAAGGCACATTCTCAGTGCCACAACATTACCTCTCGATTCACAGAGCGCATCGAACCACGTCCGAAGGAGGTTGATGTCGACTGTGGACAATGAACTCGCAGGCTTTCGCTTGACCGAGTCTGAGCGATTGTCAACCGGGCGTCTAGCTGAGAAAAGCTATGCGCACATGCCTAGCTCCTCCTCGGTCTTGCTGACGAAGCCAACAATGAGCGACTTCATTGCGGACGTGAGATTTGGGCAATCTTGGGGAAAGAGGTGGTTGACAATGTGGGTGCCGCCGTCGTCATCGAATAGCTCGTCCTGGCCCTCTGTTTCCAGGCGATCTGCGATTTCGTCAAAGATGGACGAGGAGGCACCAAAGACTAGAAGCGTGTTCAGCCGGGACGTTCGTTTCTACCTGGGTGCTTACCTGCCACCGATATGACGGGCAGTTCTGGGTATGGCAAACCTGGGAGCGCGTCTGCGTAGGCCGTGTTGACAAACTCTGCCACTCTGTCGACGATCGGTGCGTGCAGAGCACGGATCAATTCCTGTTGCGGTTCAGTGTATGCCAGGGGGGGATGCGCGAGACACACTTGGACCCGATGGAGACACTTTGACCAGGCTGTTTTGTATGCAGCTCGGCGTAGTTTGTAGCCACCCGGAAGGTCTCTGGCTGGGAACAGCGTGTAGGACTCGAGGGCTACCGAGGAGGAGGTCTGACCCTGGAAGGGAATGTAGACGCTGGTCTGATCGGTTCGTCAGACGCGGGCGAGGGGCGTGCGCGGGGACGAACCTGGTGTGAGTCCATGTGAGCGTGCGCCTACCCTAAACGAGCGATCGACCCGACGGTCATGTCCTCCCCGCCCCGCGTCGACTTCCCCACCTCCGACGTCGACGATGTCGACATGGACGCGCCCCCGCGCCCCAGCAGCCCCCCGCGGCTCTTCTTCCCCGGCAGCGACCCCGCCACGCCCCTCGCCAAGCGCGTCGGGTCCTTCACCCCGCTCAAGACCCCCAAGAACCGGAGGGGCGACATCCACTCGTCCCTCGCCTCCTCCACCCCCCGCCGCGTCGCCCGTCGCGCCTACGACGACGACCGTCTCAGCGACGTCCCCCGCTCGGATGGGACCCACCTCGCCATCCCTTCCTCCGCCCCGAACCTGTCCGCCCCTGCCGTCCCGACCGACGAGCCCGACGAGATCCGCGCGATATGGGGCACCACCGTGAACCTCGCAGAGACCATGAAGCTCTTTCGCGAGTTTCTGTGCGGTTTCAAGCCCAAGTACCGCGCGACGCACGATCGGGAGCTGAACTTGCCCACCCCGCCGTTCGATTCGCCAGAAGAGGCAGAGGTCGTCGCGTACGAGGCCCAGCTGCGCGTCATGCGCCAGACGGGCCAGACAAACTTGAATCTGGACATGGTCAACTTGCTCGCGTACCCCCCCTCCAAGAAGCTGTTCGGACAGCTCCAAAAGTACCCTCAGGAAGTGATACCCGCTATGGACCAGGTGCTCAAGGATCTCATGTTGGAGGTAGCCGACGAAGACCAGCAGGCTGGCGCGGACGGCATGGAGGGAGAACAGGGCGACGAAGAGATCGCCGATATCATGGGTAGGGTGTACAAAGTGCGACCCCTTGGACTTAAGTCGGTCAACATGCGCGAGCTGAATCCGAGCGGTGAGTCGGTCCCTTGGTTCGTTGCCTGTCTCGATTCCACGTCCGCGCAGACACCGATAAACTCATCTGCATCAAGGGTCTCGTCATTCGCGCCACCCCCGTCATCCCAGACATGAAAGTGGCGTTTTTCCGGTGCCTTACCTGCTCTCACACCGTTCAGGTCGAGATCGATCGCGGCAAGATCGAAGAGCCCGGTCGTTGCCCTCGCGATGTCTGTGCATCCGTCGGCACGATGTCGCTCATACATAATCGCTGTGAATTTGCAGACAGACAAGTTATCAGGCTGCAAGAGACGCCAGATGCAGTTCCAGACGGTCAAACTCCTCACACGGTGTCGTTGAGCGTCTACGACGAGCTGGTGGACGTGTCCAAACCCGGCGACCGTCTCACCGTCACCGGAATCTTCAGGAGTGTACCCGTCAGGGTGAACCCCCGTCAACGGACGATGAAGAGTCTCTTTAAGACGTACCTCGATGTCGTGCACATCCAGATCGAAGATGCCATCGGAGGTGTGCAGGCTCGAAAAATGCGCAAGGCTGAACTCGAGGCGAAGCTCATTGACCTTAGCAGAAGACATGATCTGTACGAGCTTCTGGCTCGTTCGCTCGCGCCATCCATCTGGGAGATGGAAGACGTCAAAAAGGGTATACTCCTTCAACTGTTCGGCGGAACGAACAAGAGCATCGCAAGAGGTGGCGGAGGTGGCGGACCGAGATATCGCGGGGACATCAACATCTTGCTCGTCGGTGATCCCGGGACCAGTAAATCCCAGATATTGCAGGTGGGTGTTCATTTCGCGCTTTGGGTCCAGAGAACCGACGTTCCTTCTAGTACGTACATAAAATTGCACCTCGAGGGGTGTATACGTCTGGCAAAGGTTCATCGGCCGTCGGTCTGACTGCCTATGTCACTCGAGATCCGGACTCGAAACAGCTCGTTCTAGAAAGGCGAGTTGTGAATGCTTTGCTCTTCTTCGTAGCTAACATCGTGATTAGTGGTGCCCTTGTCTTGAGCGACGGAGGTGTCTGCTGCATCGATGAATTCGATAAAATGTCGGACGCGACGCGTAGTGTGCTCCATGAAGTGATGGTCAGTCCACGAGCCCGAGCCCGGCGAATTGCGACTGATGAGATAATCAGGAACAACAAACTGTTTCGATAGCAAAGGCTGGCATCATCACCACCTTGAATGCCCGGACGTCCATTCTCGCTGCGGCCAATCCCGTCGAGTCGAAATACAATGTCAATCTGCCGATCACGCGAAACATCGACCTGCCTCCGACGCTGATATCACGATTCGACCTGCTCTACCTCGTCTTAGATCAAGTCGACGAGACGCTAGACCGAAGGCTAGCGCAACATCTCGTCGGGCTATACCTCGAGGACATTCCAGACACTGGAGGATATGACGTCTTGGTTGGTTTCATCTCAGACTTTTGGTGCACTCGCGTATTTACCATGTGAGTTAGCCACTGGAAGAGCTCTCTGCGTACATCGAATATTCTCGGACGCACATCCATCCGGTGCTCAGCTCAGAAGCGAGCGATGAGCTAGTCGCGTCGTACGTCTCACTTCGCGCCATTGGTTCGAATGAGCCTCGTGGAGCAGAGAAACGGATCACTGCGACGACGCGGCAGCTGGAGAGCATGATCCGCCTCTCTGAGGCACACGCGCGGATGCGTTTCGCGGCGCACGTCGGACTGCAAGATGTGCAAGAGGCGTGTCGACTGATGCGGGAGGCAATTCGGACGAGCGCGATGGATCCGCGGACGGGCAAGATCGACATGGGTCTGCTGAACACGGGAACTGGGGTCGGACAGCGCAAGCTGCGCGACGACATGCGGAAAGAGCTCCTGGCCATGTTGGAGAGCGCCGGCGGGGCGAAGAGCCGGGGAATCCGGTGGGGCGACGCGATGAAGCGGTTGGGCGAGCAGAGCAGCATTCGTGTGGACGCGGTCGAATTTGGCGAGGTTATCAAGGCGCTGGAGAACGAAGGCCTGGTTGCGGTCGCCGGGGAGCGGGACAGACGGATGATTCGCAAGGTCGAGGGTGGTTGAACGAGTGTTGTATCCTGTTGTGTGTATTCTAGCTTTGCATGATGCTAGCAAGTCGGAGGTTCTTCAAGTTGGTTTCGAGACAGCCACTGCGTCGCCATATCGGGGGGCTCGCCCCACTTGCTCGTTATCAGATCGATCATACTGCTCGTGGTCGATCACCACCTCGACCGTTGGCCACCACATCTCCAGAACCGCTACACCTCGACTTCAGGTTCAACACCGACACCGCCATGGTGTCCCTCAAACCCCCGCAGCCTCCACCCAGCTGGCAGCACTCCGTCGAGGACATCGAACGGTTGACCGATGAGGCCCTCGCCAGAGACAAAAAAATCAGCGACGACATCGTCCAGCTCCCCGACGACAAGCTCGATTTCGACACCGTGAGTCCCCGCGCACGCCTCGTCTCCCCCAACTGATCGCCCCCCCCCAGGTGTTCGTGAGTCGCTATCCCTCGCCCTATTCTTCGTTGTTCACGCCACGCAACAGCGCGCGCTCGCGGACGCCGAAGCCACGTTCGACGTCGTCCTCGAGCCCCTCTTCTTTTACCAAAACGTGTCGACGCACAGGCCCCTCCGAGACGCCGCGACCAAGTCCGAGGAGCGCGTGCGCAAGTACGCCAACCAGGAGTCGATGCGCGAGGACCTGTACAAGGCCAAGACGACCGCCGTCGCCAACCTGCGGGCGTCCGGGGCGTGGGACCGGCTCAGCCCCGAGCAGAAGCGCCTCGTCGACAAGATGCTGCTCGACGGGAAGCGCGCCGGGTTGGCGGTCGAGAGCAAGGAGGAGAGGGAGCGGTTGAAGAAGCTCAAGGACGAGCTGTCGGACGCGTGTCTCAAGTTTACGGTGCGTCTGCTCGCGTGCCTCGCACATCGGTGTGAATGACGATCCACGCTCGCGCGTTAGCAAAATTTCAACGAGGAGAACGTGCGTGGCTGATTGCTCAGAGTGTGAGTCGGACTGATCTGACGCGGGCGGGGCACAGGGTTCCATCAGCTTTACTCGCGAACAGCTCGAGGGCGTCCCGGAGGACGTGATCTCTGGGTATACCCAGCGCAAGAAAGGTGACGATGTGTTGTACGAGGTCACCTTCAGGACGCCCGACATATTCCCCGTCGTAAGTCCGCCTCGGAGGTGCGTCGTCCATCTGACGGCCCCCGTCCCCTAGTTCAAATACGCCAACGATCCAAAGACGCGCAAGGCGGCTCAACAGGCCTTTGACGACCGACTTGCCAACAACGTCGGACATCTAGAAACGGCCATTCGTCTGCGCAGGCAGATCGCCGAGATTTTGCAATACCCTTCGTGGGCGGATTACATCACCGAGGTCAAGATGGTCAAGACAGGCGCCAACGCGAGAAAGGTTCGTCGCTCTATGCGTGGAATCGCAGATCCCTCACGCGCGTACTAGTTCTTGGACGAGCTCAAGGCACATCTCGACCCCCTCGGCGCTCAAGAACGCGCTACCCTTCTCAAACTCAAAAAGGAGGAACACGATAAGCGTGGCTTGCAGTTCGACGACAACTTATACATTTGGGACTACAGGCACGCCGATGGTGTATGTTTCGGTGCTTGGTCTGATCGTGCCTCGCTAGATATTACGACCGCCTCTACATAGAGCGCAACCTAGATCTAGATGACGCCCTCGTCAAGGAGTACTTCCCCGTCGCAGTCGTCGTCCCTGCCATCCTCGACATATACCAGAATTTGCTCGGCGTCAAGTTTGCCGAGATCACGGGCCAGGCACGGGACGTATGGCACCCCGGTGAGTCTTGTGATCTTGTGACGAGCGGGTGATTGACGTGCATGTAGAGGTGCAACAATTTGCAGTCTGGGAGAAGGACGCCAAGGACGAATCAGGTTTCATCGGGTACTGCTACCTCGATCTCTTCCCTCGCGGTAAGCATCGTCACTATGTGTTGTGATGAAGCTTGTTCACGTCGAGGCTTCGTGCAGAGGGTAAATACTCGCATGCGGCGGTGTGGGGCCTCCTCCCGGGATACGAGCTCCCCGGCGGAAAGCGGCACTACCCGTTGGCGGCCATGGTGGCGAACCTTGCCAAGCCGACGCCGGGTCGACCCGCGTTGATGCGGCACGACGACGTGACGACGTTCTTCCACGAAATGGGCCACGTGTTCCATGGACTGCTCAGCCGGACGCGGTATTCGCGGTTCCACGGGACGGCGGTGGCGCGTGATTTCGTGGAGGCACCGTCGCAGATGCTCGAATACTGGTCAGTTGTTTCGTCTTGGGTCTGGGCTGGGCACTGAGTGAGCGCGCGCGCGCGCAGGTGCTGGGAGCCTGAGGTGCTCAAGAAGATGTCGAGCCATTACAAGACGCAAGAGCCCTTGTCGGACGAGCTGATCGACAAGATCATCAAGAGGTGCGTCATCGACCTCTTTTTTTTGCACGACTGCCCTGACCGGCGCGCGGGTAGTCGCTACGTCAACGTCGGGCTGTTTTACCTCCGCCAGCTCTTCTTTGCGAATTTCGACCTGGCGGTGCACGACAACAGTCTGGACGTGAACACGGATTACACGGTACTCTGGAACGAGCTGCGGGAGAAGATCTCGCTGGTCAAGGGGGCCGAGTACAAGCCTGGACAGGGGACGTTTGGTCACATCGTCGGGGGGTACGACGCGGGGTACTATGGGTGCGTGGTGCGCTGTCGTATCTGGATCGTTCTGATCAGGGGTGCGTTGGCAGGTACACGTACTCGCTCGTGTTTGCGGCCGACATGTACGACACGGTGTTCAAGAAGGCGCCGTTGGACCCCGCGCTCGGGAAGCGCTACCGCGACAAGATTCTGTTTGTCGGCGGGAGCCGGGACGACATGGATTCGCTCAAGGTGCGTGCAGCGTCGTAGCGGGGCTCTGCGGTGCTGACGGGTCCCGGCAGGACTTTTTGGGGCGCGAACCGAATCCCAGGGCGTTTATCAACGAGATCGAGCAGGACCGCAAGGCTGCCAAGGGGTCGAGTTTGTGAGGGGAATACAAGACGTGTGTACGATAAGTAGCGTGTTGAATGAACTATCGACTCAGCCTTGGTCTCAGTCGACCTGGAGGGTACACTTGGAAAGCACAGTGGAATTTCATCTCGGAGGAAGCCCCTCATGTTCAGACACGTTCCCGCGTCCCTCTCAGAACGTCGCGCTGCCTATAACAATTTCATGTGCGCCAATAACTAAAGGTACGTCCAGGTCAACTAGCAAAATTGACGGATTCAAAGGGCCAGGAACGCTATGAAACACATGAAATGTGGGCTTGGCGTTACGAGTCTCCTCCCATGAAAGCAAAAATAAGTGGATCGTCAAGGCATAGTTTCTGCCGCTTCGCTGGCTTGCGCTTCCGCAGGAGCAGCCCCCGTTTCTCTCTGCCTCGCTCGCACTGAGCCCGAAGACGTCGCCGGCCTCTGCTCGACGTCTTGGATAGCTCTGACGCCATGTCTCTTGGCGTCCTTCACGGCCGCGAGGAGCGCGAGCATGGCACTAGCGCGCATAATTACCGCAACGAACCCGAATGATCGTACCATCAGTGTCAGCGGGAAGAAGGGACGGCATCCAGACCTACAGGTAGCATAGGAGAAGAAGAAAAAAAAGGAAATCCAACTCGGCGTCGAAGCTCAGAGCATCCGAGTCGTTGACAGATTGGCTCGAGGTTGGCTCCAGAGGCACGACTAAAGACTGGACCAGCACGCCTCGCGGTGCCACGGCGAGGAAGAGGACGAGGGTGAGGAGTAGGGTTTCCTGGCGCAGGTTCACGTCTGTGATCTCAGTTCATCCGGTGGTCGACTCCGTTCTCAGTGCCCCCTCTCTTAACTGATCGTGACATCGATCCTCTCTCGAACTAGAGACCGCCCTCTGCCAGGTCACGGCTGCCGTGAATCAACAGCGTGAAGGGGAGCACAAGCGCGGGGCCATACGAACTTACGACGCACACAGATCGTTTTCAATGCCATCTCTCTCGTCTTCATGCAGTGGCTGCAGACGACCGTGACGAGGAAGCGTGGCTGGACTCGGTCCCGGCCCTCTCCGGAGAAGTTAGAGGCTCCCGAGGGGACAAAGGCATCATGGGTGGATATGGCCAGCATGTATGTATGTACCACCTTTGCTCGCTTACTAGGCGCAGTCAGGGCCGATGGGCAACTTTCTCGTGCAGGGCATGGCAATGGATAAAGTGGCTCAAGAAGCTGACCTCTTTGATGCCTCAGAGAATGCTCCATTCCTGCCAAATGCATTCAGCCAGTTTGCCTTGCTGGCTGCTATAAGTTGTATCTGTTATCTAACATACCCAATATTACTCGCAGAATGATGTTCCCTTTCCCACATCCTGTCTTAATCTGTTCATCCATCACATCGAGATGTGAGCAACTAAAGAGATTTGTATCACCAGATCACAATGGGTGCCATGGAATACCATCATATCTGAATGTGACCAGAGACCTGTCCATATGAAAAAGCTATTGTTTGTTAGCTGAAAGACTATGTATCAAAATATTCCAGGGCAGATAGCAGATCTAGGTTACAATGTGAAATGTCTCATTAGCAAGTCATGACTACCAACATGTAAGAAATCAGTGCCAGCAAGAGGTCCATGATTCTTTGAAGAAATGATAATCTGTCTCCACTTTAGCAGTTCTGTCAGGGTAAATTATCAAAGAAGGAATAGGGAGATGAAATATGTTCCTGTTCCAAGGAGCTAACCAAGCAAAGTAAATGTTATCAGAGGATTGAATCCAACCATCCTGTTCACAAAGACTGCAAAAGGGAGCAAGATCTTGGACTTTCCACACTCTCACTGAACCATCAATGGAGCCAGAGATGATCTTGGTTCCATCAGAGGAATAAGCAACAGAACAGACTGATTCTGAGGATCCCTGGAATGGACCTGCCACACACCGTCCAGTGGTTACATCCCAGATCCTAATGGTGTTATCCCAAGAGCCAGAGACAATGTGAGTCCCATCAGGGGAGTAGGCAACAGACAAGACTAAAGATGAGTGCCCCTGGAATGGACCTGCAACACATTGCCCAGTAGTTGTATCCCAAATTCTAATGGTCTTGTCCTGTGAGCCAGAAACTATGTGGTTCCCATCAGGAGAATAGAGAGCAGAAAAGATTGGACCTGAATGCCCCTGGAATGGATCTGTCACACACTGCCCAATGGTTGCATCCCATATTCTAATGGTGTTGTCCCCCGAGCCAGAGACAATGTGAGTTCCATCAGGAGAATAGGCAACAGACCAGATTGATTCCAAGTGTCCCTGAAATGGACCTGCCACACATTGCCCAGTGATTGCATTCCAAATCCTAATGGTCTTGTCTCCTGAGCCAGAGACAATATGAGTCCCATCAGGGGAGTAAGCAACAGACCAGACTGATTCTGAGTGTTCCTGCAATGGACCTGCTATACACTGTCCAGTAGTTCCATCCCATATTCTAATAGTGTTGTCCCAAGAGCTAGAGACAATATGGATCCCATCAGGAGAGTAAGCAACAGTCCAAATTGAGGAAGAGTGTCCTTGGAATGGACCTGCCACAGATTGCCCAGTGATAGAATCCCAAATCCTAATGGTGTTGTCCCCTGAAACAGAGACAATATGTGTCTCATCAGGGGAATAGGCCACAGACCAAACAGAATCTGAGTGTCCCTGAGATGGACCTGCTACATATTTTCCAGTGGTTGTATCCCAGATGCTAATGGTGCTATCCCAAGAGCCAGAGACAACCTGGGTCCCATCAGGGGAATAGGCAACAGACCAGACTGACTCTGAGGATCCCTGGAATGGACCTGCCACACACTGCCCAGTGGTTACATCCCAGATCCTAACAGTCTTGTCCCAAGAACCTGAGACAATGTAGGTTTTGTCAGGGGAATATGCCACAGACAGGACTGAATCTGAATGTCCTTGAAATGGACCTGCCACACACTGCCCAGTGGTTGCATTCCAAATCCTAATGGTCTTGTCCCAAGAACCAGATACAATGTAAGCCCCATCAGGAGAATAGGCAATAGATGTGACTGATTGTGAATGTCCCTGAAGTGGACCTACTACACATTGTCCAGTGGTTGCATCCCATATTCCAATGGCCTTGTCCCCTGAACCAGTGGCAACATGGTTCCCATCAGGAGAGTAGGCAACAGACCAGACTGAAGATGAATGTCCTTGGAATGGACCTGCCACACACTTTCCAGAGGTTGCATTCCAAATCCTAAAGGTCTTGTCCCCAGAGCCAGAGACAATGTGAGTTCCATCAGGGGAATAACCAACAGACCAGACTGAATCAGAGTGTCCCCAGAATGGACCTGCTACACACTGCCCAGTGGTTGCATCCCAGATTCTGATGGTCTTGTCCTGTGAGCCAGAGGCAATGTGGGTTCCATTAGGGGAATAAGCAACAGAGAAGACTGAACCTGTGTGTCCCTGGAATGGACCTGCCACACACTGCCCAGTGGTTGCATTCCAGATCCTAATGGTGCTGTCCCAAGAGCCAGAGACAATGTGAGTCCCATCAGGGGAATAAGCAATAGATCCAACACCATCACTGTGTCCATGTAGTACATGGACCTCAGCAGGCCAACAGACAGGATTTTTCAAGGTGATTGAGGCATGCTTTTGAAGATGCTCACTCCAAACTTTGCATAGTGGAGAACTTGTTGGTGTTTGGGCCATTGCTGACAGATACAGATGGGGGGTGGATTCCCTGAGGACAGTTGCAAACACCTGGATGAATTGAAATGTTTCCAAAGCCAGTATGGCAGTCTTTTTGTCCTAATAGTACTCATTTAGTACTTATCAAATTTCCTTATGGTTGAGCTCACCTTAATCCATTGCCTCAGGATGTTGCATGAATTGAGAGCAGAGAGGATTGATGACTGGGGAGAGGAGAAAGAAAGATGGCTAATGGCTTCAAGCCAGAAGGGTAACTTGTCCTCGAAGAACAGGGCCACTTCATCCAACAAGTCAGGAGTGCAGTCAGCATCTTTTAGATGGTCCATCCAGTATAGGCAAGAGTATGCGAAGTGGGGAGGAATGGCTTTGTTTACCCGAGCCAGCAGACCTGGAACAGCAATGTTGGGGATCCGAGAGTCCTTGAGATCACAGATATTGAACCTGAGCATCCTTTGCATGCATCTGAGCAATGTTCGTCCAAGACAAAGAGAATGCTGGGGTTGGACAAGAACATGGAAAGTGGAACTGCGTGCTTTATCGAGTAGAAAGTCGCGGAATGAGGTATGGAGTGGTCGGATGGGCTTCTCTTCGTCCATCACTCCATCCAAGAGTGATCCAAGTGGTTTGATCACATTACGGACTTGCATGTATCCATCGAAGAGAGTAGAAAGTGACGTGATAGACAGTGGTTCACGGAGGGTAAGAAGTACGGCCATCAGTTCCTTGAAGCGGCGCCGGTCACCTTCCCTAGTGAACTGCTGCCTTAGAATGGTTCGATAAAGCTTGTCGAGGGGGTGCACGCCCTCGTCATTGTCAGCTCGTACTATGATCTCGAACCGTTCCTTTATTCCCAGTGTCTGGTACGCATCATCCCCGAGTCCTAGAATGAAGTTGCATGCGGCGGAAGCCCACTGAAACAATTTCTGGGAACGATGTACGAGGATCTGACACCAGTCGCAGTCTAGCATGGAGTCGAGTTCTGGGGCACATGGACTGAGCGAATGACGAATGAACTTCTCTAGGTCTTCGTTGACCATATGGTCTGGGACGTCACCCATTCGTTTGTGAACGAAGCGAGACCGAGACAGAAGTGCAAGGATGTCAGATTCCGGACGGGAGGTGATGAGAAATCGAAGATTCGTAGGAAGGGCGTTGTCGGAAATCTTAGAGAGGGCATGTAGGAGATCTCGCCGGCTGGCTGGATCCCCACACTCGTCAAGAGCGTCCACGACGACGATCAGCGGGCCGATGCCCTGGAGGCCCTGACTAGGTTCGATGATGAACTTCTCAACCTGCTCCATAGGCGATTGCGTCGTGCGAAGCGCCCGATCGTCCTTCACGACTTGCCAGAGAGCCTCTTTATACTGCGGATCATGGTCAGAGAGATCGCGTGCGATGGTGGTGAATAGATTCTTCGGGTTGCGGTTCGCGACGTCCGAACTTGCAAAGCAATACGACGAGCCGAGACGTGCTTGCTCGTTATACCGTCTAGCGATCGCGTGAGCCACCGCCGACTTTCCCGACCCAGCGACGCCGGTCACGAGGCACATCCGTGGAGCGTCGTCGTCGAGACTATTAAGGATGTCATAAATTTCTTCGAGCAATGTCTCGCGGGTGCCGGAAAGGCATCCCTTCTCCTGCTGAAACCGGGCACCAGACGCGTAAGGCATGTCGTTCAGTTTCGTCGGTCCGATCGATTCTTCTGCATCGAGCTCCATGAACGTCCGACCGCAGGATCGAGATGCCAGCACCTACCGATGCGTTGTACGACGCTCATCATCCGAAATACGGTGACCCCCGTCTGCACCACGGCTCCCTCCGACAACGCGTCCTTGAGCTCTTGGAACTTGCTCTGGTAGTCGGCGATCTTGGCGTCGACGTCCGACATTGCATGTCCTGCGGCCCGAATCCCTGGAGAGGATGTCAGCGGTTGCTACGAGAAGAGAAAGGTGACGGACAGAAGCTTTTTCGCTTGGCGTATGCGGCGATGAAGTACCCACACTCCGTCACTTGCTTGACGAGAACTGTTATCGTTTTGGCATACTTTTCGATCGTTTTGAGGAAGTCGATGTCGTCAACGAAAGCGAAGGCGTCGCTCATCGTGCCTGCCAGGCGAACAATCTGCTCGTCGCGATTTTTCTGGCTTAAGAGGACCTTACGAGAGATCGTCAGCGAACAACGATGAAGTGAACTCGATACAACAAACTTTGTTCGCAGCCGACAAAACGGACCAAGCCAACGAGGTATATGGATGAATCTATGTAGCGCTTAGATCGTGGTGAAATTGCGATGCTGGCTGTGACCACGTACTCCTGCGATGTTGGACACTAGCTTGTCGAACTGCTGTATTCTGTGCAACAAAACATGCCACGTATTCTCAAACGTCTGTACCACTGCGGCGGAGTTTGAGGCATCAATCGTCTGTACCCCGGCGACGGCTTCCTTTGCCCTAGTAATGATATCCATAGCTTGACGTTGATCCGCGCCAACAACCCCACGCAGCTCAGCGGTCAACGTGAACTTGATGATGATCCCGACAAGCTCGGAAGTAGCTGAGGTATCCCTACGAAGAGTGGCTTCGAAAACTGCGATCGTAAAATAGTTAGTTGACCATCATGCCATGTGAAATATCTCATACCTCCATCTTTTGATCCACACAATGCCCCGCTCAAGGTATCAGAGAAAGTTCCGACCTGCCTGTCCCTTCTGATGTGGTGTTTTTGGTAAACCTTGACAAGAATGGGAGGATCGCTCCCGTCGCTAACGATGATCAGTCTCCTACAACAGGGGGAAAGGAGGATACATACAAAGAAAAGATATCACCCCACTTGGTCTGATTTTTCGATTCCTTTGCGACACCGGTCGACCTTGAGGCATCGCCGAGGAAAAATTGCACATAGTGCTGCCTTGCATTCGGGAGCATGCGTCGCGATTGGGTATGGAGTTCGATGTCTGATAGAAAGTCGAGTGGTAAACGGTGGAAGCTCGAGTGCCTTGATCTTACCCTTGATGGTGATCGATTTCGCCCTGGAACGCGTTCAGCGAGGATGATGCACGCAAACAAGTACCTACGTGTGGTTGCTTTGAGCTGTGTCGACCGTGTTCATGGTGTTGGGTGAATAGATGATCGGACGGAAGGAGGAAAGCGCAGTAGATATCGTCGAGGAAGCCAACATGCATTTGCAACGTGGTTTGGGTCGGATCCAGGGTCTGCACTTGGCACTCCGGCTAGTGTCACTAGCGTTGCCTCGGCCGAATCAAGAACCGACCTGTGGCGCGCTCAGTGGGGCTGGCATGTGCGGGCGAAAGTGGGACAAGGTGGGAAGGGAGAAGGGCCAAGGCAAACCGCCCAAGCCGGTCTAGGGCTGTGCTCGGCCCCACTGGGAAGGGGAGGCAAACCACTGTGGTAATCATGCAGTGGAGATGAGGGCATCGCAGCCGTGCCATGCGCGCCGTCTTGATCTTGCTCGCGGTACGGGTGTTCGCAAGGCGCGACGCCAGACCATTTCAGCTCAACATGTCAGATTTGTCCCACTCGATGGGCCACCAACAACTAACAGAGCGTATGGAAAGGCATCAGGCGGGAGACGCGCTGAGAGGAGTAGCAACGGGGGCGACGGTGCTGATGGCCAAGGTGGACTTGAATCTTGATGGTGCCGTTGGCCGATGACGCGGCTGTGGCCATAGAGAAGGTGGCCGAGCCGGCAGTTCTCTACATATACCAGAACTTGCTCGGAGTCAAGTTCGTCGAGATCACTGGAAAGACACAAAATGCATGGCACCCAGATAAGCTTTGCGATGACCGGTCTCGCTGCATACAAGAAAAAGGGTGGTTCGCGAGGCTAGACCCTAGTACACGTTAAAGTGAGCGTCTGTGATGACTGGGGCGAGCGTAGCGGTAGGACAGAGTGGGTCGCTTTCAAACGCTTTGAGCTTTGGTTGAAAGCTCAGGAATGCCCTTCGGACGAGCAGGACGACGTTTTGGAGTGGCATTTTGTAGACAGCGAGATCAGGTACAACGGCATAAGTGGAGGACATCAGGTGCGGTGCGCTGTTGGGACGTGAGCACGGAAGGAGGGTAGAAAAGCAGGGTACCCGCCGGCTGGTCGTCGAGTACCGCGTCGGCGTGGCGAGCGACGACGTCAATGTTGGGTCGGGCGCGGACGAGGAGGACCGGGACGAACTCGGCGGGGACACAGAACGCACGTGGCGGCCCGCGTGGCCCGGGCCGGACTCAATCGGAGCGTGAAAAGAATTGTGGAAGAAAGGGGGGTCGTGAGGGGGGTCGTAAGGAAAAGGGAGACGCGTGATGTGGACGCGTTTCGTTGAACGCCGTCATGGCAGACGCAGCAGGGCCTCGCCGGTCTCAGCGCGACAGAAAACAGGTCAAACCGTTCGCATCCTGTACGTGTCCTCCGCCGCGATCAGACGAAACCCACTCAGCCCCGCACCAGCCGGCCAGAAACGAAAACAAGACCACGACGAGTCTCTCACAGAGCTCGACGACACCGACGACGACGACGGCCCCGATAACGACGACCCGGACCCGGACGAAGAGGAACAAGGTCCCGGAGTTACTCCCTCAAAGCAGAAGAAACGCGCACCACCACGCAAACCAAAGGGGCCCCCTCCCGCCAAGAGGCAACGCATCGCCCCACCGAGGAGACGCACCAAACCGCGGCCTGCCAACGGCCATGTCGATCCCACAAAGCTCGCCGAGGACGCAAAGATTGCCCCCGACAACCCCCTCTTCAGTCCGTCTGTTCACCTCGTCTCGTGCTCATCTCATCCTGCCGCAGACACACTCCTCAACCCCTCCGCCGCGCTCCAGTCCACCGCAGAGGACTTCCTTCACTCCCTCGACGCCGACCCTGGTGCAGCCCAGGCCCAGCTCATAAACTGCGTCTTGCGCGCGTGCGGATGCAACGACTCGGTCGATGCCGACCAGGTCATCGACTATGACGGCGTCGTCGACTCCCTCGATAACTTCACAGAGGGACTCAAACAGGTCCGTCCACGTCATCCTCCCCCGTCTCCGCTCATCTCTCTCCAGGAAAACTCGCCCGTGTACCCCCTCACCTCGAAACTCCCCGCTTTCAAACGCTTTCGCGCGTCCCTCTCAGAACTTATCGAACGCCTCGTCCTCGCCGCAGCAGATCTGGGCTCGCTCTATACCTCGGACCTCGTGATCACCTTACAGACCTGGGTCATTGCCATGTCCTCCTCTCAAATTCGCTCCTTCCGCCATACCGCCACCGTCGTCGCCCTCGAACTAGAGACCGCCCTCTGCCAGGTCGCTGCTGCCGTCGAAAAGGAGGCTGAGATCCTCAGTCGTCAGCGTGAAGGCGAGCGCAAACGCAAGGCCGTCCACAAATCCACCGCCGTACGCGAAAAAGACCTCGATGGCAAGGCCGCTCAAGTTCGCAAACGGCGCACCGTCCTCGCAGAATACATCAAGGAGATCGTCGACGGGTACGCCCCTCGCTCTTTTTCTCCCCTCCCCCTGACCCCTTGCGTAGTGTCTTCGTCCACCGGTATCGTGACCTCGATGCCAACATCCGCGCCGAGTGCGTCAAGGCCATGAGCTCCTGGTTCACCCACTACCCCGCTCACTTCCTCGACGGTTCCTATCTCCGTTATGTCGGCTGGGTCCTCTCGGACTCTAGTACCCCAGTCCGTCTTGAGGCAGCTCGCGCCCTCGCTGTCGTCTACGCCCAACCTGAGTATGTCAACTCCCTCGCGCATTTCACCCAACGCTTCAAACAACGCTTGCTCGAGATGGCTGGCGCAGACACCGAATTGAGCGTACGCACCGCGGTCATCGGCGTTCTCAGCGCCATCGACGCCAACGCGCTTCTCGAAGACGAGGAACGCGAACGTATCTGTCTCCTCCTCTTCGACGCCGAAGCCCGCGTGAGAAGGGCTCTCTCCGCCTTTGTCGTCGGCGTCTGGCAGGAAACGACGGACGAGCGCGTCTCCGCCGTCGCCGGACGCAACAAGAAGGGGGAACAGGCCAAGGCGAGGGCGGGCGTCAAGGCCCTGGCCATGCTGCTCGTCAAGTGGGGAAAGGCTCTCGATCGCATGTCTGAGTCTGCCGACGAGGAGAGCGAAGCGGGCGAGGCGGACGGCGCGCCAGGTCGACGGATACAGCTTCCCCTATCCGGTGGAGTGGACCCACGAGGACGAATCGTGCTCGCCGTCGAAGCCCTATGGGACGATGTCGAAGCTGTCAGTGATTGGGAGTGCATCCTAGATGTTCTGTTGCTCGATCATTCGGCGGGCAGAGACGAAGACATGGACGGACCGGACTCGCTCGTCGATTCGGCACGAAACACGGTGGATCCTGCTTGGCGGTTGTCAGAAGTGGAGGAGACGGTGTTACTCGAGGTCCTCGTGGCATCCTTGCGCCGCGCCAAGCTCGCCGTGACGACCGCAAAAAAGGTTCGCTCCGCGTCCGCCTTCCCCAAAGGCAATTATTAACTCTTTCTTGCAGGGCGACGAAGATTCGGTGGTGTCGGACATGACGCGTGCCTTGATCAAAGGCCTGCCCAGACTGTTTATCAAGTACCAAACGGACGAAAACCGAATATCGCAGGTGCTGCTCGTTCCGCCACTGATGAATCTCGATCTGTATCTCGAGATGCGAATGATAAACGTACGTCATGTGACTGCAGTTTTGATCGCGGAATAACACTGTTCCAGGCCTATGCAAGTCTGTGGGACGACGTGTCCAAACAATTTCTGTCGCATTCTTCGCAGTCGGTACTCACCAAGGCCGTCGCCGCCACGCGGCACTTCATGGCTGCCACATCGCTGACTAACACCAATAGTACTAAGATCCTGGAGCTGGAAGACGAGCTTGCGACGCAGCTGCGCGATGGTGTTGCGGGCCGTGAAGAGATCGAGGTGGCGTCCTTTTCGGAAGACGAGGTCATCGCACTCGGCGCCGTGTGTGCGCGGATATGTGCCTTGGCGGGTTCGAGGGACGTTTGTGCATGGATGGAGGAAGACGAGGGTGGCAAGCAGAGCAGCGCGTGGGACATTGTCTCTGCGCTCGTCGAGCGTGGTCGGTTAGGGTACAAGGAAGAAGAACGGGTGAGCTCGCTTCTTTCGGCGTCTAGTGAAACAGGGCTGACCCTGGCCGTCACAGATGGTCGAGCAGGGTCTGCACCTGCTCGGCTTACACATCATCTGGAAGGCACGCAGCTTACCCGACGTCAAGGACACGTCGCCTGACAGCGACGCGTTCCGACAAGGACTGCGCGAACAACGCGATGCATTGCTTGAAAAGCTCGTCGATTACGTCGTCGGCCAACAGTCCAACACGGCCGAGGTCGTCAAACGCGCGGTGCGTCCCCCACGTGGCGGTCTGGATGCGCGTCTGAGAGCCTCATGGACCAGGCATTCCAAAACCTCATGAACTTGCATATCCTGTTCTACCCGAGTCAAGCGACATCGCCGCGTGGCGATGCATTGCCCACGGAGCCCCTCCCGCTCCAGCTCGACGAGGACGTGCAGGAGCGCTGTGCCGGGTTCGTCCAGTCGTGCATCGAGCAGTATGCAGAGCTGTTGGAGGACGGCGGGCACGCTCGGGAAGAAGAAGGCTCGAGCGAGCAAGACGCGAGCTCTGAGGAGGACGAACCCGTGTCGACCACCAAAGATGGCAAGGGCAAGGGCAAGAGCAAGAGCAAGACGACTGCGAAACCGTCGACCAAACATGGTGCGTTCGATTGTTTCCTGTACGCTTCCTGCTGCCAACCCCCGCGTACAGCCACGGCCTCGACGCGTGCCTCTCTCGAGCAAGAGTACCAATTTATGGCGACGATATCGACCTTCTTGCGGGCGATCCGCGCGGGCGCGGTGAGCGTCAAGCACAGCGACGTCCTGCTCGCACACTATGGACGCCTCGGCCCGTCGTTTGACCTCTGCACCAAGGTGATCATTGACGTCCTTCGCGAGGAGGGCATGTACAGCGACAATGGCAACCTGGTGGTCGACGTGATCAAGAAGGCGCTCCTGGAGGTACGTCTTTCCCCCCCTCGCTCGTTGTTCCTCCCCGGCTGACCCAACCTCTTGACAGTCGTTTTCGCTCGTCATGGACGGCGTCGTCAAGGACGAAGAACACACGGTCGCGCTGGCCAAGCAGCTTGCGACGGCCTTGGTGGTGCGCGGGGCGCAGCTGGCAGTCGTACGCCGGCTGGACGCGCGGTACGTCGTGCGAACGCACAAGGAGCTGCTGCAAGACGCGATCAAGCGCATCGCGGCGTGCGACAAGGGCGCGGGGCCCAAGCACCGCAAGCGGCTCGGGACGGCGGTCGCGCTGTTTCGAGCGCTCTCACCGCTACTCAAGGGCGTGGAGAGCCGGGACGCGCTGGCGATCAAGGCGTATTTGGACCAGCTCGTGAGCGAGGCGCGGATCGAGGTGAGGCCGAGCGCGAGGACGTGGGAGGCGATGAGGGCGTACGAGAAGAAGTTGGTCGCGATCATGCACAAGGGTGGGTTCCCTCCAAGTCGTTCTCTGGTTCGGGCGCGGGCTGATGGTGGGGTAGGTACGGGCAAGGGTCGGAGGGCCAAGGGCGGTGCGGTCGGGACGAGCGACGAGGAGAGCGGGCCGGAGGGCGCGGGCGCCGAGGAGGAAGAGGTTGCGCATCCGCCTGTGCCTGTACGGGAGACAAGGGCGCGGGCAAAGGCGCGACCGCAACCGCGACCCAAGGTCGTGCGTCGCGTGCCGACGCCGTCCGAGCACGAGCACGAGCACGAGGGCGGGAGCGATGCCGAGATGGACGTGGACGCCGCCGAGGGAGAGGGTCCGGACGACGAGGCAGATGCGGAGACCGAGGCGGACGGGGCTCAGGAGACGCCAAAGAGCCGGCCGATGATGCAGGCCGATGCGAACGATGACGCGGGTTCACCGACCAAGACGCCCCGCGCGAAGCCGTTGACTGGCGAGCGTGGGACGCGATCATCTTTGAAGCGGCGGCGCGACGACGAAGAGGAAGACGAGGTCGAAGCGGGAACTGAGGACGACCGGCAGAGTGTGGAGCCTTCCGAAGACACACAGACGAGTCCAACGACCGAGTTCATCGTTCGGCGGAAGCGGGCGAGGCATTGAAAGGGGAGCGATTGGGTAGTTCTTTATGTTTATTTTTACGGTAAAGGCTGTTTCCGTCGTCTTGTCTGTCTTTTCTAGTGTTGTTCTCCTTACCGCCGCTTGCCGATCATATATACATACAATACAATCTTTCGTCTCTTGTTCTCGCTCGCGAGGATGCATGGGATTGAAAAAAACGTGAGCGAATGATGCTACATGATTCCGATGAACTGAACTACATAGTTCTGATGGGGTAAAGCATGCACTTGTACGATGGGCATGTTTCCAATTAGTGTTCCAGTGAAGTGAAGGTAATACGGAAATGAAGAATGAAGGTGGAATAACTTATGTGGTCAATTACGTAGTTTGGATACGACAACGCTGATGTCTATCACCTCGGGCGATCGCGAGTGGGCGTACGTGACAGCGCTGCAGAGACGATCAGAATGAACGCTGCGGCGCCCACGATAGACGATGGACGTACGTCGTCAAGAACCACGCTCTTGGTCCCTAGATCCCGCTCCTGGCGTGACTGTACGCCCCGCACGCGTCCGTCGATCAATTCAGATGCCGGTCTAGGCTTAGGCGACGGCGGGGGCGAGGCCAGCGAGCTAGACAGGGTGCGCCGCCGCGAAGACGCTTGGCTCGGAGGCACGCCCAGCCCGAGCATCTCGTACACCTCGCGTTGCGCCTCGGCAAGCGCCAGCGCGACGCCGGCGTCCGTCCCAGGAGTGCCATCCCACATGCCTGCACAAAGGAAAGGAGTTAATCGAGCCAAAAGGCATCGCAACGCGGCGGAGGCACGTACCCGACGAGCGCACCATCGTCGAAAGTTCCGCCGAAGGGTTCACCCAGAGAGGTGGGACGGGCGGGATGGTGTCGTCCAGGACGAGAGATGCCGGGCGCGTGACGTTGCTGGGCGACCGGTGTCGACTGCGGGAGCGCAATCCGGTCTGAGACTGCCGGAGGCGCGCGGAGCGCTTGCTACTCGTCAAGGATAACGCGTCAGCGTTGTGCGCCCCGGCGTCCCCGGCCGCGCAAGTGCTCTCCGAGACGCGGTCGTTGAGCGCATCATAGTCTTGCGCGACGTCCTCTGCGCGTTTCCATTCCTCGTCTTGTTCCGTCTTGAGACTTTCGGCCTGTTCCTGTAGCCGTTCCTTCTCTGCCACCTGTTGTACGAACAGCGCGTTCATCTTGCGCAGCACCATCGCGAGCGCACTCGTGTTGTGCACGTCGCGCAGGCTCTTGAGCTGCGCCGTCTGGAGGACGATGTCGTGCATCTTGTCCGCAAGGTCGTCCAACGCAGATAAGACCTCTGCGAGCTCTTCTACTGTGCGCGCAGCTGTTATGACATCATTCATATCCCCACCTTCGACGTGGCCAGCCAAGGCACCCATGAGCATCCAGCGTTTACGTGCCAGTGTCTTGTACTGTGCTTTGACGTCCACGTGCTGTAACTCGAGACGTGACATCTCATCCACGATCTCGCCTTCCAAGACGTCAGGTCTGAGAAATCGGAGCGCTGAACCTTGGGAGGACTGCTGAATAGCTTGCGATACGATCTCCTGAAGCTGCGCCGGCGTGAACGTCCACTGAGCCGCCTCCAACGTAAGTCCCCGCCGTTTAGGCGTGGGTGCCTGAAACTTGGGGGGAGGTTTTGATGCGGCCGAATATAGTTTATGCCAGTGAAACCCTGGGCTGCCAGCTGTATCACTTCCAACAGAAGATGAAGAACCGTTTCGGACGTGGAAACCAGGAAAGACGGCGTTGGTGGATCGTCCTGGCCCACTCGGTTTTCGTGGTCCGATGGGGAGAGGTGGACGCGATCTTCCACGAATCCGTATGACGCCGGACGTCAGGGAGGTATTGGAAGGCTGGCGGCTATGGTCAGCTTCAGAGGAGGGCATTCGCGACAACGTTGGTGTGGAAGTGGTACTCAGATGATGATGCGGTGTGGTCTCTGATACCACTACATGATAGGGTGGAGGAGGAATAAAGGACGGAGAGGGCGAATGAGTGTCCAATTCATGGGGAACAACAGACGGAGGGGGTACTGGCGGAGTGCGAGTTTGTGGGAGCGGTTCGTCCAATGAAGGTGAAGGCGACGCCAAGGGTAAAAATGATGATCCCGCGAGAGATGGAGACGGAGGAGACAATAGATATTTCGAAGAGTGTGGTCGGCTGGTGTCCGCACTTGTTGTACCAAGGGAGATTTGATTTGGACTCTCCAATGACGAAACCACCGTCGAACTACAAGCCAATGCAGGTGAGTCGAAAGGAGATACGTTGATCGACCCCAGGAGGGGAACAGAGGTAGGTGATTTGACAGATGAATCTGTATCAGAAACAGGAACTATCGCTGAGTCGAAGGAAGAATCAATGTCTCCTAAGGGAATAAGTGGCAAGGACGAAGGTGAGTGATTTGCGAGTGCTTGGAGAGCCTCTTCCTCAAGTACATAAGAACTTGATCTCGAGATATGAGCAAGTGGATGAGATCTGACAGTAGCGCCAGGTTCATCTGGAAATTGTGATTGCACCTGGTCCGTCGTCTCCGTCTCATCCTCTGGGATGGCTGGGCCTTCATCATCGTTGCGCACATGTTGCCTCGCCGGCCTCGTGTTAGAATGCAACTTTCCTGGTCCCCGCCCCATAGGTTTCATACTTGACAGCCGTGTGCGGAACATCTGGTTGTCGGACTCTGCAAGAGAAGAGTACCCTAACGACCAAAGCGGCGAGAAAACAACCGGAGTTTCTGGAAATGTCTGATATCCTGCCGATGCGCTCGACGGCGACAGGCTTGATCCAGGGCTGATAGTTAGATCATAATTAAATAATTCGCCATAGTCGTGGTCAGAGGTCGAAGCTGATGGCATACAACAAACTCGCTGCGAAGCAAAGGTGCCATCGGAGAGCGAGATCGTGGCTATGAGGTCCTCAGCCTAGAATCCGACAAAAGAAAAATAACTATCGTACAGCCATTTCGAACATGATGTTTTAATCCAGCAGCCCTGTGTTCCCACTGTGCACGATTTGCGTCGCCACGTTTAGATGGTGGCGTGGTAGGCGCGGTACATGAAGCACTCGAGTCAGACTCAGGAGAGGTCGCCATTAGGAGCGTTCCAGGCGGGAAAAAGTCAAATTCGTCCAGACTGTGGGCGTCAGAGCTTAGAACAGACCCTTCCTGAGACAGACTTCGTGCTCTCCCCCGGGAACTCGTAGGCAGTGGTGCTTCTACCGCAGTTCTAGATATATCAAACACGTCCTTCCTCGGAACTGGTCTGCGCGCCGGAACAGGAGCCGCTTTCCGTTGCAAATCTGTCCCAGGAAAAGCGGAAGGAGGGGTCTTGCTCGACATAAGTACAGCGGGTGAGGGAACCTCCTGTACGCGCGATATTCGCCAAGAGTTTGCGGAATTGTTCGTCATGTCTGGAGACGTGGTGTAGGCGTCCGACATGGGGTATTCAGACTCTGTGCTAGCCCCAGACCGTATTGGGGTAGAATGGCCGGGGTCCGGTGGAGCCCCAACCAACGTTGCGGGTACTGGGGGTACTGGAGGGATGGGTGATGGGTTCCTCGAGTCGGACAGGAAAAAGGAACCTCGGGGAAGAGTGGCAGAGTCCTGTCGGGCAACACCGCTCCGATATCGAGAGTTCCGGCGCTCGCACAACGAAAGCACGAACGAGGAAGCGATCAAGGCGCGTGCGAGAGTGGTTCCGGAGACTGAAGAGAGATTTTCCGATGCTGAAGGGGAAGAAGAGCTGAAAGAGGCGCCGTTCACGTTTGGTTGGAACTTCTCTGGCGGAAACACTCCAGACGGAATAGATGACTGTCCTATCTGGACATTGGGCACCATATAGCCCGGAATCATAATGGGTGCAGGTATAGATTTCTTGCGAGAAGTAATGCTCTTTAAGCAAAAGGATCGGTTCAGTGACTCGAGCTCGCGATGAACGGCACGACACTTACGGGAGATCCATTCTCCGAGTGACTGAGGGACGGCGCGGGCGACGGATTGGTACGAGTCCCTTGCGTCGAGGTATTCTGGGTTGCAGTGGCGTTCTCAGGGGAACAAGAAGAAGGCGCTAATGGAGAGCAGCTCCTACTTCGCAGCAACTCTCGGGGAAACCACTCCTCGTTGGAAGGCGAAAGGCTGAGTTCCACCAAAGGAGAGCTGCGAGCAGCGACCGACTCATCGTTTATGTCGAGCACCAAAGGTGACGCGACCTGGGAGGTCGAGAACGACTTCTTGTGAGAACGACGTTCGGTCGCCTTGCTGGCACTGCCTTTACGTTTGCCACCTCGCCGAATGAAGTTGGAGAGCATTATTCCGCTCAGATGGGCGGAAGCGACGACAGGGAATGGCAGAAAATCAGAGAGGATATATGTGGGAGAGGATCAGTATATATGACTCCTAGCAACGGGCAGCTCTTGCATCACGGAACTGAATCTGCCATCAAATTTTCCATACCTGCACCCCAGCCTCGCATGCACAGCCTCGTGAAATCCCAGGAGGGAACGTCTTGGCACTCCTTGCAGCGCCCGCTTGAGGCTCCAACGGTTCAGAAGGCATATCTAACACCACCGCACTGGCCGGTCCACATCGCCCGACTTCTTCCATTACGTAACCCATCCACCTCCCGCCACTCGACGGAAAATTCCGACCCCACTAAGCGCATCCCGGAACGGCTCGAGACTACCATCATTCAAAAGACTCGCAGATAACAACACGACCTCACAACTCCGATCCGACATTGATTGGCAGTCCGCATCAGTTCCCTGCACGCGGACTGGCCTCTCTCGGCCTACGCATTGCGAGCCACCGGAGATATGCATGCGTTGTTGGTACAGCAGACTAAAAATACATGACACACATCTCGTCTCCAGTGAGGTGATCCGGATCACCACAAAGAGCTACGTGACCGAGGACATAATGACGCCGAACCACTAGGACCCGGACCTACGTCCAACAACCTTCGTGCGAACCGTTCCACAGTGCGTCCTAGGTCTAACAACAGCTACATGAAGATTCCTCAGATATGCTTATACATGACAACCCGACAAATATCATATCAGTCACGGTTCTGCATCAGCCACTGCCGCTCACCAAAGTGATCGCCGCCCTGCATACATTGATGCAGAACCGGCTAACATACTGGGGCGCTGACCCATTCGCCGATCGGACTAATGACACCATGTAGAAATCTCTTCGGCGCCTGTATATCTGTAGCAAAAATGTTGCGTGATTACCGCAACGTCCCTCAGTACATCCTTCCCGCGACTTGTCGGGGTGTGAGCTCTTCAACTCGGCTTGTCCAGCAGTGTCCACGTGGCACGATCTAAACACCGATGAACTCTAGTGAGATATCCCAGGCTCGGGGGGGAAATCTAGTGAGGTAAGTGGAAGTTCGTATGCATGCATTCCAGCTTTTTACTAAGACACCGCTTCTAGTAAGAGTTCTTCAAACGAGTACGTTCGACACAGGAATCACCTTTCCATGTCCTTTCATTTCGCTTCAAGTGGCTCGCTACTCGTTGTGAGCTCAGCTGTCTAAGTCCTCGGTAGTAGTCCTTCAAGTTGGTGATCGGGCTTAATGCGTGAGTTGGGAACCGCTCAATTCCCGGGGCTAAGGCATGATATTGATACCATCGCACTGGAAAGATCACGTCGTATGCCACTTGACTTATCTCAGTTCGGATCGCTGTGTCAGGCAAGAAAAAAAAATATCATGAACATGGACTTACGCACATCGTGTTCTGCCACTAGCAGCATGTACGCCATGCCGTTGAGTGATTCTCGCTTCCACTTCACACTGACGCTCAGGTGTCCTTTAAGTTCCTATTTTGGGTTCTCCACAGACTTCCACGCTCAACATGACGCATTCCTACTGATCAGCTGTCGGTTTAGCTTTTCTGGGGCTGGCATTCAGCGTCTCTCAATCGAACGGAACTTACATCAGAGTCTGTTTGCTGAATCCTGATGTGTCGTTGCTCCATGTTGTAATGAGAACGCGATCAAAAACAGGCAAACGAAGGGGGAAAAGGGAAAAGGAACCGTGCGGCGCCGCAGACTGCAGAACATTCCACTCCAACCACCCCGGACGGTTGTCCGTTGAACCATGCTCCGCCCGCACGTCTGATAACGTCACCCAGTCCATGATCTACCGAAGCGCGTAAGCTGGTGCGGCGTGGTCCACAGCTAAGCCTTCCTTCATCCTGTGTCTCATTTCCAGATAGGGGGACGTTACGCGAGGGGAGGCCACAACGTGAACGCGAGGCGCTCCTCGTCCCACCATCGATCATAATGGCGATGCCGCCGGATCGCGCAGCGTCACATCGACGTTCTCAGGCTATACGAGGTCACATACCTCCGGACGACGCTCGTCTGACAGCACGACGGAATTGAGGCGATAGTCGCGTTGAACGTGCAAACGATGCAGGTATCGTTCGGAGTCCAGGTGGCGACATGTGCGCCGCGGGGGCGGCCAGAGTCGGCCCATCGTGGACACGGGCGAGACGGGCCTCTCACCCCGCGGCGAGACAGTGGGCCTGAGATGCACGAGTGATGAGCCAATTTGGAGGATTGTCACATCGATCAGTCCAGTAGTACGACAGGCCTGTTGGTGGTCAGCCGCGTGGTCACAGCCTTCAGCTGGAGCTCGTCAGTCGGAAGTCACCATGCATCATATTCAGGTCTGAGACAGTTACAACGCCCCTGAGGAAAGTGGTAGTCGTGATTGGCAGTGGATCGATTCACTCGTGACAGTCGCCATCATTCGCTGCGTAGGGCTGGCCCGGGAGCGCCGGGGACACTGGCCGCAGGCTGCCAGGTAGCGCCCAAATGTGAACATCCGAAACGGGCCGACTGGAAGGATCGCCGTAACGATCTTCCTAGTATCCGTCAGTGCCAGTCATATTACGTGGAAGGCCAAGTCAAACCTTGACCGAAGATGTGCACAGTGGAACTTGTCATGACCCAACAATCAGTGACATATGAGCGGTCATCGCCGGTCGCACATCACTTTCAAGGGTCGTAAAGTCCACTGCTACTATCGCGGGCCACCATCAGGAATCCAGTGTCATCTTTCCATAAGCAGGGTTGACTGATTGTGGCATCGCGGTTCCCGAGCAAGTATTGCGTTCAAGTGATCGGGATAGGTACTCAGGACCAGGTGCAAAGGAAGCGAGGCATCACGGTCCGAAGAGCAACAAGTGGAAAATAATATATATGTGATTATGAGCGATCGCGGTATGCACCTAGAGAAGCGGGTACGATGGTAACGCGGGGTGAGTTTCGCGGTAAAAATACACCTAGTGGAAGGAAATGGACGGTACGCTACGGACCAAATGTGAATGCGTTATGTGTGAGGGAAAAAGACGAAGAGCGAACAAGGCATATCCTTGCCACTTTGAACAACGAATGAGTGTAGAACGGACGTTCAAATTCCAGTGAAACGCTCCGTCTGGTATGGGGCTATAGTGATGGGTAAAGAGATGTAGATGATGCGATGCGAAATGCCGAAAGTCCATGCTGTGCCGACATGGCCTAGTCACGTCAGTGAAGAACGACTGGAAGCGCAAGTCGAACAAAAATGAACTATAGGTCAAGTCAACAATGGTCGTGACGCTGGACGTTGTTACTCACTAAAAATATGATCGATTTCTCAGGTGTGTCGAAACGGCTGGAGTTTTTCAAAGACTTCGTCCATGCTCTGCTTTGGATCGAAGTTGGGATCGAGCTGACTGTCCGCAGATGACTGAGCCAAAGCATCAGTTTTCAACGCCAAGCTCGACGCAGCCGAAATACGCCGGAGAGCTTTGGATGCCCGCCTTTCCTCTTTCAGCCTCTGCCGTTCTGCGCGTGAAATCCCATCTATCCGCTCTGGAATCACGGACAGAGAGGGAGTCGTCGAGAACGAGCTGGCATCCGAAATGGAGTTCTGTGAATGTTGTGCCGACGAGCCCGACATATCCGAACGCAGTTCGGAGGTAGAGGTCGCCGCTGTCGCATCTTTCGGCCCGGGCATTGATTGATAAGACGCATGTCCATGACGCTGAGGTGTGACTGCGGTCGGAGACGGGCCTCGAACGCCATTAAACACGTCGCCCTCTTGAGTGCTGAATGACGAACGCGCAAGATTGGCAGCGGCGTCGATGTCGCTGACAGCCCCGTTGTGAATGACGAGCCAGCGAAGTCCTTCAATCTCTCTCGTCTTCTTTCGAATGTTACGCTCGAGCTTCTCGATGTTCTTGGTCATCGCCATGCGATCGTCTTCGTAACGCTTGGTGATGGTGACGATGTATTCTTGGAGTTGGTGATTCTTCCTGCGCTGGTGAGAGAGGACTTCTCTTAACTCTTCGATAGTTGCGTCCGGCGCCGCATCCGAGTTTGTCCTAGTGGGTCGCGAAGGAGTAGAATGGTTTGACCTCGGAAGCGCCTGGCTGGGAACAACGAGGTTGGAGGTGACAGACAATGTATTCGCCCTGGGTCGTGGAAACACTGAGCGATTAGGCGGGGGCAACGGAGCCGAGCGGGGTGTTAAAATAGTCGAGTTGAGGGAGAATGGTGGGGATGGTAATGGGACGGAGGGTGGAGGGCCGCTCGAAGCCTTGGCTGCAGCAGACACAGAAGGTTTCTTCATGCTGGAAGGCTTCGGGACCACGGGCGATAGCTTGAAGCTACGAGTCGACTCATTGGCCCTAGATGTGTCGGTGTCACTGCCGGAAATGCTGGCAGTACGGCGGTGACGGATATCTCGTTCGTCATGGGAGGAAACATCGCTTCGGAGCGTCCTACCGCTATCGACCCTTGCTGGCGAGGGGCGGTTCGAGGGACTTTTTGACCCCAGCGACGACAGAGATGCCAGCTCACTCGAATAGCGGGGGACACTCTTCTCAGCCAAAAGCGACCGTGGGGGAACGATCGTCGACGGGGGTATGGGAAAATGAAGAGGGGGACCTAGTGGCGTGACTGGAGTTGTTGGCGTAAGTTCACTGCTCTTCCTGGGCGAGTCCCCGACCTGTATATGTAGCGATGTCGCAGAAGGAGTTGTCGGAGAGTATTCAGGCTTCTTAAGCTGATTGGGAAGGGTGAACAAGTCGGAAAAGTCCTCTTCATCGCCGCCCTCCGCAGGTGATGGATGTGGTCCTCGTAAAGGGCGAGGGGTGGTCGAACGACTCGGCACGCTCGAATGCTGTGATTCGATGGATGGTGTTCTCATCTCGGAGACAGGTGGCGATAAGGTGGCCAGAAGCGGGACAGGAGGGACACCCTCGCGTAGCGCAGCTGCCTTCTGCACCATAGAATGTCGAGCTTTACCATTCCGGGACGGCGATCGTAAAGGAGTGAAATGGGCCGCGATCTTGGACCCGAATGACAGAGAATGTGCATCCATTGATGGAGGCATCGATGGTAAATATGACTCTGCGGGAAGACTGGACGTCGAGGGGGTGATCATGAGCACCGCGTGCCTGGTAAACGAGCAGTCAGTTTCTGGGGCTTTAATTGGGATTGAGGTCATTCCCGAATTTGGGAACAAAAATTGAAGGCCATGTAGTACAATTGTTCCACAGCTAAAAGCCCCGCCGCGTACGACGCTTCCATTACGGGGGGACGAACGAAATACTCACCCATTCCCAAAAGACCGACGGACAGTGTTAACCGGTGTGACCGAGTAAGCAGCATTGCTGACAGACTTTCTGGACAGCGGCATGGCAGGCACCGCGGTCTGTTCTGCAGGCTTCTTGCGCCCCAAGAAAGGAAGCATCGACCGCCGACTTGAAGCTTTTGTCGCTGGAGGTTTCTCCCATGGAGGGGATGGCGACGAGGATGGACTAGTCCCAGTCCCAGCACCTGTGCGAGAAGAGTGACGAGACCCATGCGCAGAGCGAAAAAGTTCAGAAAAATCAGGTGCCTTGGACCGGACGCGCTGTGCAGGAGGAGCATCCGAGCTGCCCATCACGTCCGACTCTGATTTCCGATTATGTTCCGGGACGACGCGCCAGGTCAAAAACGCTGAGTACCCGAAGTTGGGTAGAAAGACGAAGTGGAGCCAGAGGAGAAAACAGAAAACGCGACAGTAAAATCGCGTACACGCTTCTCGCTTAGGACTAGAGTAAGTTTTTTTTTTGTGTGTGAATGCAAACACTTTTGTCAAAACCTTGATGCAGGACACACAAGACGTCACCACTTACCAGCACCCTGGGGTCACAGAAAGAACGGAAGGCCGCAGAGTAGCAAAGTGGACGCGACGGTCTGCGAGATAGAGGTATGCCGTTGGCTGGCAGCGGCGCGAGTGTTCATATGTACTAGTATTAGTGTCGGTACACAGCTTCATATCCTGATCTCGCAGCGGTTCATATTTCCTGATATGTGGTCCGAGTGTCCCTCAAATCGGAGCGTCCCTACCAGTCATAATCGCCTAAACGGCGACTGCATAAGCTCCGTCATGCTTCTTTCCGATAGGCTTCATTTAGTAAGGAATGATGACCGTGTGAGCACGGAAACGGTGACAATAACAGGCAGTGAAAAATAGTAATACTTTTGCGCACACAAGTAGTTACTAGAACAAGTCATATAGTGTGTGGGGGAATGGAGCTGGCGGCCCATAATAATTTATCGTATATTTAAACATCCGCCAGCGCCCATTTCAAGTTGATCCAATCATTTGGCGTGGCTGCCTTTGCGGCTTCGACGACCTTGATCGACTGACGGTCTTCACATGTAAACTGCGGGACGAGCTCGGGGAGGACACGTCTCTCTCGCGCTAACGGTAACAGTCGAGATATCAGATCTAACGCACATCAAACCTAACTGGAACATTCTGACCTTTGGCAGCGGCGTTGTCAAACTCGTTTGTGCTGATTAGGAAATCAGCTATTGATCACTATTATGACATTCCCGTAAGGCGTACCCGTCGCGATGCAGGAAGTAGACATGTTTTTCCATGTCCTTCAACGAGAACCGGGTGAAAGGATGAACCTGCAAAAGCTGAGCAAGGTTCAGGTCGGATGCTAGCCGAGACAACGGAAACAACGCTTACGCCCTCTAGTAGGTTCACGACGACAGGATCGAGGCTTTCGAATCTCGAGTATGCATGTCCGTCCGATCTTTGGGTCCATTCAACATAGCCAACCAAATCATCGTCGGTATCGAAAAGTAGCTGTGGAGGATAGTCAGTCTTATGAGGTAAGGATGGACTTATAAGTGCTGTACCTCGTGATCCGGCGACTCCAACTCATAAAAAATGCACCCGAGTGCCCACCAGTCGACTGCCGTGTCATAATACATTCTTCGACCGGCTGGCAAACCCATGTTTCGGATTATCTCTGGAGCCATATACGGTGGCGTGCCCAGGAACTCGATTGCACGAACCGGCTTGCTCATGCAACCTAGGTGAGCGAGGCCAAAGTCGATTATTCGAATGTTCTCCTGAGCATCAATAAGTATATTTTCGCTTTTTATGTCACGGTGGATGATGGCCATCTCGTGCAGCGATTGGATCCCTAGAGCCTGTCAAGGGTTAGAGTGGAATCAGAGAGTCGCAAACAGACAAACAATTTGTGCCATCCATCGACGCGCGTGCGATTTGCACCTCTCGGGGTCAACAGAAAAATACGAGGCAAGGTCGGTAGACAAGAGTTCCTGAAATGAAATGAGCTGGTTGGACGCGAGAGAGAGCTTACGGCTCACCATTGCGAAGAAAACGTCGTCGTCATGTTGCATGGACCTATTCAATTCGATGATGAACTGCTTGCCCTGCTCTCCCCTCTTCGATTTCACGATGCGCCTGAACGCTGCAAGCTCCGTTCGGACAGATCTGGACACATTTGGATCTCGCACAGAGTGGAACATTTTGAGACACAAGAGTCTGCCAGTGCTGTGATCTTTTGCTGCCCACGCGGCTGCAAACGTCCCGGCCTGTAAACAATGTAGAAGATCGAAGGGACCGTGGACAGGGAAGATGGAACAGGGATAGGTATTCGGTGCAGAGTTGGAGTGACTGGTAGAGGAGTTAGGAGATACATCTGGATTCGCTATGACGGTATTCTTTGCATCGCAATTGATATCGCAGACCTGAAGCGGTCGCGTTGGGAAGGGATTCAAGGGAAGACGCTGGATATCACATGTGAGCGCGCCTTTCAGGTGACATGTTGCCGCCGGAGAATGATCGTCAGCCTGTGAGCTAGCGTCGATGAGGACCGCAGTGAACGTAGTACAGCTGCCAGCCGTGAAGTACGTGGAAGGATGGGGCCATGAGGCTGATAGCTTGAGAGGAGTCGTGGCAAAGCGAGGAACGGACATCATTCTGGAGACAGAAGACGAGTCTCGACTCAAGAAAGCAGACCACAAGCTGACGATCCAAGGGGACTTGCTCAAATAAATAGTGTCCAAGCACGAGTGACTAGTGATTTGTGGACAATAGAATGGTCCATCTCCACAGTTCGACAGACGTGGTGCACATCACTGTGAAAGACATTGAAATGAGTAGTGGTCATGTTAACCGATCAAGTGTGGTGGCCGAGCCGGTGTCCAAGCATTCGTACGATTGGTCGTCGTTTTTGCTGGGCCCATGGGCTAGTGTGGTGGATCGATGTGGACAAGAACAGTTGTGGAAATAACCGTAACGGTCACTAGCGCCGGGTCGTCCCGCACCATGTCCACCTCCCCTTTGGCGACGCCGCACACCCCGAGCCTTCGTCGCGCCACCGAAAGTTATGGCGAAAGGGCCCTACGGAAGCTGAAAGAGGAGCCACTCGTTCCCATCGGTGCGTCTCTATTGTCTTCTCCCGAACCGACTTCGAAACCGTTCTCTTTCTACCACAGGCACGTTCGTCACGGTCGGCGCATTCACCATGGCTGTCATCAAGCTGAGACGGAGAGAGTCGCGCTCGCTCAACCAGTGGATGCGCGTGCGGGTGGCTGCACAAGCGTTCACGATTGCCGCTGTCTGTGCATACTGCTGGGGACCAGGCAAGGAGTCGGGGGGTCAGACCACCGAGGAGCTCCAAGCAAAACGAGATCAGCAATTTGACAAGGAAAGAAGGGAATTCCATGAGCGTCTCAGCATCGCCGAGGCCGAGTGGAAGGCGACTCATACTAAAAAGTGACCCCTTTCGAGCCTGTCACTGAAATCGTAGATGTATTATTCGCTACTCCACGTCTCATCAGCCGACTACCTCTCGCGCTCGCTGGTATGGTCGGACTCTTCGTGATTAGGTATCGCCTCTCGAACATCACTCTGCTCCTCTACAGCGAGTCGCCAACCGCCATACAGTTGGTTGACAACAGCACTTCGGCGAATGACGTCTAGCTCTTTAACAGCCTCATTGTATGCCAGTGAGAGCTTGACAGAGTCCTGCTCAGCCTGTGGAGCGCTGAGCGTCGTTACTTCACCCACCAACGCTCGATGCGCACCTGCATGTTACGAAAGTTCTCCGTGGTCCTCCGTACGAAATAGTGGCGGAAGTTGTAGGAGCTGAATGATTTTGCTGCACGGAGTGTGGAGCCGTACAGATTGAGGATTGCCTTTGGCGATGGCGGGGCGGCCATTGCGTACTGAATTGTGGGAGGCAAAAAGCACGCGCTGACTGAGAATGCCAAAAGGGAAACTCCCACTGGCTCGGAGCTAACAGCTTGTACATACATGATGCGCGTTCACCCGGCACCGTTCCGCAACACCGTCGGCTCAACCCTCCAACACCCGCTTCAGAAGCGGAGCAACCTGCTTGCGAGTAGCTGCTGCGTTTTTCTGCCGGTAGACCCGTGCCACGAGGCCCATCCCGAATGGTGATGTAACATCCCCGACTGATTCCTCTTCGTCAATGGTCCCCTGTTCAGTCTCGTCTCCCTCGTCCTCTCTTCGCGCGTCGAAACCGTAGCGTCCGAGACTAGTCCTTTTTGCCTGCAGCACTTCGCTTGCCTCCAACCCATCGAATAGCACCTGTGGAAGCCTGGGTCCGCACACGTTCTCATCTACCACCCACATCAACTCTCGCCTGGACTTGCCGCGCTTGCTCCTGTAGGTGGTAAGCACGCCGAGGATCATTAGGCCCCGTTCTTTGATCCACTCTTGCGTGGCAGCGACTGCGGAAGTCGGCGATGGCGAAAAGAAGGACTTGAGGGGAAGCGGAACGGTAGCCAAGCCAGCCTTTATCGAACGTGCGCTGTTTCCATAGATCGACGCGGAGACGTTGAAATCGTACTCCTTGTAATCTCGGCGAAGCAAATCTCGTGTATTGAGATGGGAGAGCTCGACTTTCTTGGCACTGAGCGTGTGCGATAGAGAATGAATCCACGGATGGTTATCTTCAGGAATTCCTTCAGTTTGTTCGACATGTTTTCCCGCGGAAGGATCATTAGCCCGAGGTAGAAGCCAAGCGGATGCTTCGTAATCCGCCTGAACTGCCTTTCCGCCCCTTCGTAGACCATGCGTGTCGATCACGATCGCGCTCAGTAAAAGCGTAGCGAGCTCTGCGGGTATCTGCAGCGATGGATATGACATGATGGCTCTCGTGACGAGTGATGCACAACTGCCCGTCGGCTCGATTATCCTAGGTGAGGCCGTGTCAACATACTTTCCTTCGTCTTCGTGATGATCAATGATCGCCGAAACGCGCGCGCCGGGGACTCCGTAGGCAGGATGAAGACTGTTATGATCCACCAACGCGAAGTCGGTACACAGATTCGGTGTGGGTAAATCTTCTGGACAAAGCAGCTCTCCGAAATCGTCTCTGATATCTATTAACTGCAACGCGTAGAGGTTCTCCGCCCTCAAAACGAAGTCGTGGCGAGGGGTGGTGATGAGAGCGATCGCCTTCGCATCGGCGGACGGTATGCGAGACAGAAGCCACGCTAAACCAACTGAGCTTGCGAGACTATCCAGATCTAGACGATGGGGTCATCGACTCTGCAAAGCCCTAGGATGATGGAGATGGCGCACCTCCGGCTTCGTTGCCCATGACTATCGTCCAACCTTCACCATTGTCTCCAAGAAAGCGCGTCTTCTGCTCCAATAGATAAGCGGAGAGATTTGACGCGGTTGACATGTTTCTTCGCGCCCTCCAGGTAAAGGCCGATGAGAAAGAGCGGAATCTAGGACGTGAAGGAACGTCCCAAAGAGTATGTGTACGCGGAGAAAGAATGGCTTCTTTTGCTCCAAATGGTGGTAGGGAACGATGGCAATAGGTCTGGCGGACCCTAGGAACCTTCTCGCTGACTCCAGTCGACGACTTTGGGCAAGCTACTTGAGATTGGTTGGTCCGACTGGGCTGAATCGACTTCTCTCTATCCGGGGCCGGTGGGGAAACAACTCGCAGTACACATCGATTGGTGGTCTGCGCAAGCAACGAGCTGCGTCTGGTAGCGAACGGCAACCAGCGAAATGTGAACGAGTTCAAGTGGCCTGTTGTGGTGCCACACATGGACAAGCTCAATCACTTGAACTCGACTTCAAGTATTGCGACAAGTAGTCCGACTCGGTAGCCTTTGATCATTCCTATTCAATATACTCTACAGTTACTCGAAGACCTGCAATTCCGCTCTCAACTCAGGCTGTCTCAGCCTTGTACGTCAAACCATTCTCCACGAAGTCGGATTCTCCGAAATTCTCCTTCACTTTCGGGTGGCTGGCGACCTTCTCATAGTGAGTAAATACGTGCGGGTACAGCGCTCTCTCCTCGGCCCCGCAAGTAATCTGCCCCGCCTGCTGGCTCACCGCCGCGACCGCGATGTCCGCGAGCGTCATCGAGTCGGATATCAAGTAGCCAGAGGCACTCTTGGCGAGATGCTCGTCGAGGAACTTGAGCGCCCTCGCCTGTCTCGTCAGGGTAACGTCATGCATCTGCGTTCGACTCTCGTTCACCCGACGTGACGCGAGTCGAGTCGATCGGACGCACCTGCTTGCTGTAAGGACCGGCGTATCCGAGCACGAGCGCCTTGATCATGTAGCTGAACTGGGAGATCTCGCTTTCCCCGAAGTGTACCCACTGGTCGACGAGCGCGGCTTCGCCGGCATTTTTTCCGAGCAACCCGGACTCGGGCGCAAGGGAGGACACTGGTTTGCATCGTGAGTCGACTAGGTGCAGGCCAAATGAGTCATGTTCGCTGACCATAACGTGCAATAGCGGCGCCTTCGAACAACTTGAACCCATCGCTGCCCTCGAAGGCTGGGATCATTCCCATGGGGAACTTGCTCAGGAATTCTGGCGTTTTGTTGGTCACCTTAAATTCCACAGGTGGGGTATCAAGCTCGAGACCAGCCACAGCGGCCGCGGCGATGATCTGTCCGCAATAGATGGTTCAGCTTTCTAATCACCCATGAAGTGGAGCATGACGCACCACTTTACTCTGGCGTTGGATCGCCATTCCCCACAGAGTGCCGACGGGTGCCATTGTATATGCAGTAGGTTTGAGGTGTAAGTGTTGTAATAGGTCTTCTGGGACGTTTACCGATGATGTTGGCGACGAGTTTGCGCTTTATAGTCAGATCGGGCGATCACGTCACGCCCAAGCTTGTTCGGCATTCTACTACAGCGCGAAGGCGGTACGCCGCGTGTTCGCTGCGGGTGCTGCGGCATCGTTGGGGGCGCTCACTGGAATTACTTGAGTCATGGGTTTCGATGACATTGGGCAGCAAGGGAAGGCCAAGTCACTCGACTGGTTTTTTCCTACTCCCTTGTAAGAATATAGCATTCGGAGTTGCTGCTTAATCTATGACATGGGATCGGATTTACTGATCGCGACTACGGCAAGCTCTGAAACACAAAACTATAAGGAGAGGAGAGGGGAGTGAGCCTTGGAAAATAGACGTTTTTTTCCGATACGGCGGTGCAGATCCTTACCTCGCATGTATTCACCTTGTTACATAAATGACACCATCTGCTCTGCTATACCGCCTGCGCATGCTGCGGTTCGTGTGCAGCGTGCGGTCAGTAAAATTATATTCTAGTTGCCATGATCGCCGACTCGGAGGCGGCTCGTGAGGACACATACCGCGTGGATCGGTTCATCGATGCTTTTCAGCACCGCAGTACTTACCAAGCCTGTTTCGGCTGCATTTTTCGTCAGTGGACTGACGCATCGGGTCTATGAGGAGTTGGGAACAAGCATTGCAATTCTGTCGGATGCTAGTCGTTGATGATATATTATGCAGACTCCCCTCGCCGACCTGGATTCCGTTTCGGCAAGTAATCGCTCCCGAGCTCGCCTTCCCACTTGTCGATCATTTCAGTATCTTGCACTTCCGAGCTTTCCGGCAGAGACTTGCCTCCGGGGGATTCAGTACGTGGTCTAACGGTAGTTTTTGCACACGGTACCGCGCGCCGAGCATGTGCGCAAAATATATGCACGTCGACGTGCGACCCGCGAGAGAACAAGCGAGCTCGAACATTGGTTGGCATTGGTTGGAAGCAGCGCCCAGCTGATTGAAGACCTTGGGCGCAGCAGATGAGTGCCGGCGGAATGCTCGATGGGAGAAGGCACCCAGGCTCCAGCGATTTGGTGGGGTGACACTGGGGTCCGTGGGGGTCGAGGACCGGAGATGGCGAGACGGGGTGTCGAATAAATCGACGCGATGTACGTTGGCACGAGAGACTTAGAGAAGCCTGGTCAGAGAGCTGCGGGAGTTGGTAGTATGCTGGCCAGTCACCTGATCAAGTCATCGACTACTACATGTGTACTCCAAACTGCCCTGGTTCACTCTACTTAGGCTGTCTCACCCTTGTATGCCCTTGAACCTTTTTCCACGAAGTTAGGTTCCACGAAAATCTCTTTCACTTTCCGGTGGCTAGTAACTTTTCATAGTGAGCAACAACGTGTGGGTAGAGTGCCCTCTCTTTCGCCCCAAGGGTGATCTGCCCCGCCTGCTCGCTCACCGCCGCGACAGCGATGTCAGCGAACGTCATCGCGCTGGATATCAAGTAGCCAGAGGCGCTCCTGGCGAGATGCTCGTCGAGCACCTTGAGCGCCCTCGCCTGTCTCGTCAGGGTAATATCATGCAACTGTGTTGGAGTTTCGGTTCGCCCGGTGCGACGCGAATCGGGTCGATCAGACCCACCTGCTTGCTATAAGGACCAAGACGTCCGAGCACGAGCCCAATGATCACGTTGCTGAACTGGAAGATCTCGCTTTCTCTAAAGTGTACCCATTGGTCGACGAGCGCCGTTTCACTGGCATCCTTTCCGAGCAACCTGGACTCGGGCACAAGGGAGAACACTAGTTCGCATCGTAAGTGAACCAGGCGCGGGGCAAGCGAGTCATTCATGCTGACCGTAACGTGCGATAGAGGCCCCTTCGAACAACTTTAACCCGTCGCTACTCTCGAAGGCTGGGATCATTCCCGTGGGGAACTTGCTCAGGAATTCTGGCGTTTTGTTGGTCACTTTAAACTCCATAGGTGGGACATCGAGCTCGAGGCCAGCTACCCGGGGTACGTGGTCCGACCTTGTGATCTCTCATGGAGGCACCAAGACGCACGACTCTACTCTGACGCAATGGGTCGCCGGTCCCCACAGAGTGCCGACGGGTGCCATTATGTATGCAGTAGGTTTCAAGTGTAAGCGTTGTAGATCTTCTGGGACGTTTACCGATGATGTTGTTTGACAAACTCGTGCTTTATAGTCAGATCGGGTGATCACGTCACGCCCAAGCTTGTCCGGCATTCTACTACAGCGCGAAGGCGGTACGCCGCGTGTTCGCTGCGGGTGCTGCGGCATTGTTGGGGCACTCACTGAAATTACTTGACGTCATGGTTCCGATGGCACTGGCGCGCGTCCAGCAGCGAGGGAAGGCCAAGTCACGCGTCTGCTCTTTTACTGATCCCTTATATGAACATAGCACTTGGAGTTGCTACCTAATCTATGACGTGGGATCGGATTTACGGGTCGCAACTACTTCTGACAGATGCCATCAGGTCACTCGATGCAGATATTCGCGTCTAATGGTCAATTTTTGGTTTACTGCGGTGCAGCAATGGACTATGTACCGGCCGAACGTGAACTCAACACTTTTCGAACCGACGTTCGGACGTCCACCAGTGGCACCAGTATCAGTATCAAGGCCCATTGAAGCAAAAACCACAAGCTTCGATGTTACTACAGTGGACCCTACCCGTATTCTCTGAACTACTAACTGATAACAAGATCATCTGGAGTTCGAAACAATCAAGACACGGCTCAGGGGGATTGATTCAGATCACATTGCTAGCGCCGAGCTCAGTCGATGTCGAGTAAGGCTCTACGTTTCAGTGCAAGGTTCATCGTGCACCGCCGCACGCGCATTGCCACTATGTAAATAAACGGAACCTTTCCGCACCCGGCCAGTCCGCAGCCCTGCCAATGTGTGTAGGTCCGGACATTTCACCAGCACCCTGCTCGTTCGGTTGGATTCACATGTTGCCACTGAAGTTTCAAAGCTGAGAAAACTTGGTACGAGTACATCTCTCTTTTATATTACGAGAGAGAGTTCAAAGGAACGAGGTGAGATCATAGGAATGGAATGGGTCATAGGTATGGTTGACAGATGCATGGTTGACAGATGGTAGCACAGCGGCGAAGTGATGGCATAGTCATCGGTATGAGTCGGCATATGGCAATATCCGTGTGATCGCTTCACCGTACAACCCAGTGCTTGAAACACGTTGGCAGATATAAGCTTCAGCATACCGGTGACGTATATGACCAACCTCCCCAGCATATCCCAGACTCCCGTTGCCACCATGTCTGACCCTTTCATCCCAAACAAAAAGGAACCGCTTGATGAGCAAACGCCTGCTCCAGGTGATTTCATCTATCATCAGAGTCTCGACAATGTCAAGCGACAACTCGGAAGGCAGCATATCCAGATGTAACGGGTTTTTGATAGTATTTTGAGTTATTGCGCTTACCTCCCCGGACGTTTCGCAGGATCGCAGTAAGTTGTTCATGTACTCGTGCGGAGGTACAGGCTGAGCAGATCGCAAGCTTGCCGGGACGATCGGTACTGGTCTCTTTCTGGGCCTTGCACAAATCCTCGCGCTCGCGGGTCCTTTGGGCTCGCTCTTGGTGTACATCCATGTGTCGACCGTCGTCTATGCGTGCGTCCTGTTAGTTTCTACTTTTGTTCATTTCCACTGACATCACGCAGTACAATAGTATCTGTCGGTGAGATGACAGCTTATGCGCCCATATCGGGTTCAATACTACTCTATGGTAAGTTGTGTTTCGAACCGGAGCTCCGATGCACATGTCGAGCCGACACGTGCAGTTGCGAGGTGGCTTGATCCTGCCCTTGGTTTTGCAGTGAGCGTGATATGAGGTCACAGTGTCTTATCGATATTCACCAGATCACAGCTCGGATGGGTTCGTGTGTGCGATCATTTACTGTAACGACTTTCTCATTCTTGTACGCGCTGCAGAACTATTTCTACGTGAGTCTGATGGCAATCGGATCTTTTCCCTACTAAATTTCATGCCAGTATGCCGGAACTGCCATATCGCTGGAAATCACGGCTTTCTCTGCAATGGTCACCTTTTGGGACACGAACGTGAGCTCTTCCATCGAATCATCCGTCGATCATCCATCTAAGGGTTCGTTCAGCCAAACCACAGTGGAATTTACATTGCAGTAATTATTGTAGCACTCCTACTAATCAATCTTTTCGGCGTGCGGTAAGTCACGACGGTGTCGTTGATGGGTGTCGTTGATGTGTTCCATTCTTACTGTGTCTGCTAGATGGTTTGGGAATTGTGAATAAAATTCACATATCTCCCGTGACCCTACTGACTATTTGTAGCAGAAATCTTCTTTGCCTCGCTGAAAAGTAAGTATTTGCATGGATTTTAGAGCACTGTTAATTACCGCGATTATGTACTAGTCGTGCTCGCAGTTGGTCTGGTAAAGTCGAGTTAATTTAGTATGCGACTTATTTACTTATCTGAGTGACAGACAATTGGAGGGCTTGTGGTCAGCCTCGGAGGGGGTCCTGACCATCAAAGGCACGCGCTTTTTTCCTGTTTCCTGAATACTAATCATTTTGCACCTGCAGGATTGGTTTCAAGGCATGCTACCCAGGACTTAACGAGTGACTTCACCTTTACTAATGCCAGATTTGGTCAGTATTGGCGGAATCCGGGGCCGATGGTATCTTGTAAGTTGTTTCGGTAATTCCGGTAAAATGCTGACATGCTATGCTATCCTACATAGTACTGGAGCCCGGTGCTACGGGTAGATTTCTCAGTCTACTCGTCGCCATTGCTCCTGCTGCATTCTCCGTCAGCGGTGTTGAATTAATATCAATGTATTTTCCAGAGTGGCCCTTTCTTTGGCTTGATCTTACATTTTACACACAGCACTGCTGCCGAGGCACGACAACCCAGGACAAACATTATCAGGGCAATGAAAACAGTGATATTCCGACTGCTATTCTTTTATGTGAGATTAGCATCCTCCACTGTTGCCTTGACTGATCGTTGTCATCCTAAGATTGCCTCAGTGATAGTGGTTGGAATGCTCGTTCCGTCCAATGATCCAGCCTTGTTCCGGTAACTGGTTGTTCCCTGTGCCTAATTTCTATTTAATGACAGTTTTCAAGACCCGGAGCATCTGCTGGCCAATCTCCATTTGTTATTGCATTCCAGAGGGCAGGGGTTAAAGGTCTGGGCATCGCCTAATCATTAATTGATGATGACAGTACTGATTTCATGCAGCCCTCCCTTCCATCATTAACGCTATACTGATTACGTCCGCCTTCTCCGCGGCAAACACATTTGTATTTTCTGCGTCTCGCATTCTATATGGGTTGGCAGTGCAAGGCAAGGCACCAAAGATCTTCACAACTTGCACCCAAAGTGGTCTGCCATGGGTTGCAGTTCTTGCTGCGGCACGTATTGTCCCTGTCAAGTGCTCGCGCGCTCGATTGATCGGCTCGCACAGTGGTTCTTTTCGTTTTTAGCATTCATGAACATGGCTGCGTCATCTGCGACAGTGTTCAAGTATGTGCTATCCTCGTCTGGCGTGTCATGACTGGTGACGTCATTCAGCTGGCTCCTGAGTTTAGGTATGTTTTGTGCAAGGCAATATGCTGCGAAGGCACGGTGACATCTGACCCGTTGATAAAGCGACCATGTGTGGATTCATTGGGTGAAGCATGTTTCGGTTCTAAGCCCTACCAATTATTGACAGGCTGATTTCGACAGTTGGGTGATAATTAACACAACCTACCTGCGTTACTGTGAGCCACAAACTTATGCTGAAATGATGAGTATTGTAACAAGCATGCTAGATTTTGGCCTGAGACGGCAAGGGATCATCCCTCGGGGCATCTACCGATCACCTTTACAGCCTTATGCTGCTATGTGGGCGATTTTCTGGTATGACCCGTTACGCATTCGATGGCAGCTTTTATGAACACGATTTGTAGGGTTTCCGTCTTCATCCTCCTTAATGGCATATCCATATTCTGGAAGTGGAACGCTGCCAAGTTCGTAGCTGCCTGTAAGTCTTCACCCTCCCTATGGCTCGAATTCATTAATCAAAACCTGACAAGACATCAACCTGCCCATCTTTTTCTTGTTTTTTATCTGCTACAAGCTATGGTACAAAACTAAGGTGGTAAGCATCTTTCCGAGGTATTGGTCGTTGATAGACGCTTATTGATATATCCCTTCTATGCAGACTCCCCTCGCCGATCTGGATTTCGTTTCGGTAAGTGACTGCCACCTGGCCTTGTTGTTGTCTGAGTATTGAGCTGAGCTACAGAATATACCCACCCTGGAGCAAACTGGGGATGAAGGACTGTTGTTGGAAAAACCATCGTTTGTGAAGAGGCTAGGAGAAATTATTTAAGGCTACGGCCCATTATTTTTTGAATGCAAGGACCTTTCCCGTTCCCAACCCAGACTGACTGCCGCAAGATTAAATATGATAGTTGCCCTAATTTATGCGCTTCGAGTAAATACTATTCCGTACGTTGGAGAGGACAGCCATTAGTCTGTCACCATACACATACTGTCCAACTGATCTAGACGCATTGCCAGGGCATTTCAACAGCAATATTCTATCGTCCTGGCTAACCACTTGCGGATAGCGTACTATTTGCCCCCGGTTCTGCATGATGGGGTTTTCCAAGGACGAGCATTGGCTCGAAGAAGCCTTGCATGATCGAAAACATTTCCGTCCCTTCCCGGACCGTCAGTTACGAACACATTTCTGTCAGTTCAGTGGGGATCTACACGATAACCCTCGTTATGAGTGACGAGACCGTGTCAGCACACCGTAATGATCAGCGATCGACATCGCCCGTGCACTCTTTAAATGTCACGCTGCATCAGGGCCGTGAACGACCCTATGCTCTGTAAAAGAGGGGTAAGAGAGGAGTTGACCATGGATGAGCCAAGTCCTCCGGCAGACATGAATTCGTTCCGGCAAACCCTACTCCTCACCCTCGTCATCTTCTTCACCGTGGTACCACGAGGCGTGCTGAATATCGTCGTCACTGCAATGAACTCGGCGTCACGGGTTAGTAAAAGAAGGGTAAGAGAAGAGTTGACCATAGATGAACTAAACCACAGACATGAGATCGTTCCTGCAAACCCTACTCCTCACTCGTCGTCTTACTGGTCCAGCCTTTAGTCGTGCTTCTGGTGCCACTGGCCTCGAGCCAATCTGTCAACAACTCGGACGCTAGCTACGACGCCGAGTGGGGTTTCTATTCTTCCAAGGTGCTACCTGTGGGTCTGAATATCCCTTCTTCCTACTGGCACCGAGATGCGTAGCTGGAAACGTATCTACGTAGCGCAAGTAGACGTAGTCTGTAGTTCGCTTTGTCGAGAAATCAAATAAGAATAAAAGCAAATAAAAATACGGCGTCCGAGTCCAAGTCTGTGTTCTGTTCGGAAGACGTCGTCGGCCCGGCCAGACGCAATTCGTCGGTTCGCACAAAAGCACACTGGAATGATCACACAGCGCTCCCGACGCTCCGCGTCTCCCCTTCTTCTATCGGTATTGTCCTGTTCTCCACCAGAACGCCCTCTCCCTTCTCAGCCTCTGCTAACGGGACCGTGATTATCCCGAGACCAAACTCGGTATCCATGTCGAACGGCCCGCATCGACAGCGAAGGTCGCGTGCATACAGCGCCCGCACGCTCAGGATGAAACGTGGGGCAAGCGTGAACACGGGCACGTACTCTAGGATCGCCAACGCTAGCGCGCGCCATCCAGTGCTAGGCATATTGACCCCGAGAAACAAGATGTCGATGGTGCAAAGAAGGAGGATGCTGCGTCGCAGGAAACAGAGCGTGAGCGCAGTCTGCTGTTTCTTGCTGGAATAGCGAGAATGGAACGTAGACTCACGCGAGGAAGTAGAGGACGCCTTCCTTCACGAAAAGGTTCATGTAAGGGCTGGGATCCCACTGCTTCGTATCTTTGTATATCTCTAGAGAGTTCCGGACGAACTTGTTGGCCACGAGAAAAAACATCGCTACAGCGAGCGCAAAGCCCAGAGAGTCTGCGACTTCACCCAAAGTGGGTTCATTGTTCTGAGCCACGCAGAACAGAAAGTTCAGTACTCGATCAGTATCCGCTAAAACACGCCATAGGGTGCTCCTGTCAGTGCAGCACGCGCGAGACATTGATTCATGGACACTGAACCTGGAAACTTAGCAGTGACGAGAATGCCTTCGATCACGAGCGGAATCATCTCCACCACATAGAGCGTAAGGAGGATGCCAAGGACGATCTTGGACCGCATATAAATTGTCCAGACACGGAGGATCATTGCCACTGCAGTCACAGTCATTGAAATCATCCAGCCTAGAGCAATCAACGCAGACGCACGATCTGCCGCAGCAAGGAAAGTAACAGTTGCCCACTGACCGAAAATATAGAGTATTTGGCCTGAGGTGTTCATGAACAAAATGGGCTTCAATAGTACAGACGGAACTGGCTCACAACTGTTTAACGGAAAAAAGTACGTGGATCTGTCAGTAAGAAACGAATAATAAATACATACGCCTAGAAGCTATATCAGCGTTCACGTCTCTTCTCAACAGTGAAAAAGAAGTAACCTTTGGAGGACCAGGCAGGAAAGTACTTCCAACTGTTAGTCAAGCCTAATCAGATCACCAGGATCGTGGTCTAAGCATGTAGCCTACCGAGGGCATATATTCTGTCAGCGAACCGCCGAACGATCTCGCGGTCAGTTTCAAAAATGTCGTCGAACAGGCGAAAACATACATGACAATGCACAGACTACAGTAACGAATCTATAACGAAAGTCAAGCTAGTGCGGCGTAACAGAAAGACCCTCGACACTCACGAAAATGAATAGAGTAGAAATCCGAGTCCACGGTTTGCTCTGCATTCACGTCAGACAGACATGCCCTCCTTGGAAATATTTACTGACCCAGACATATTCGATCTGAATATGCCGAGTCGCTAGTTGAAATCCCTGAAGAAACACACAAGAGCATGCAAGCGTACCTCGTCCGAGAAAGTAAGAACTACAAACCCCAAGATGAGTTGAGGGATAAATCTGGCTATGACCATGCGGTACTCACTGTAGTCATATGCGACAGCAGTAAAGATGACAACTGAAAAAATAAGTGATAGGGACGAGCCAGTATTTTAATGCACCTACGCGTCACAAAGTTGTTCTCCAGGATCGTCGATACCGCTGACTGCGGGTCGGACATAGTGCTGAAGATATGAGTCTGCACTTTTCTCAGACACAGAAATGCACCAGAGATGGCCGGCGCGAGAGAGAATATCTAGGGCACACGACGATGGGAAAAGTGGTCACACGGACGGCCACCGACTCAGAGTCGTCCATTCCCAGATTCCATGGGACTCGATAGCCGCGACTAACATCATACGATCTGTGGCGTAGCGGCCAGGGCATTGAATGAACCCAGATTAAGCAGTTAGAACTACACCTGATTCATTGCAACAGAAACGCATACCCAAGGATGCGGATTGCCCCCCCGGAGTCAGTGTGCTAGGCGCGATGTCTTCCTGTGAGTCCGTTCATCGCAGTTGAACCATGGCCATGATTGCATGCGAAGTCAGTGGTGTTCACCTGTTTCACAAGCGCGACCCTCAGGCTGGCAGGGGTTCGGTCTCAAGTCAGGAACAAGGGGGCACTGAGAGATCCAGGGCGTCGATAGACGTTCGTAACGTTCGTTTGACCCCAAGCTGAGCAACACGGAGTACCCTGATCTGCAAGATGATGAAGCCGATTGCCGTCCGTCCTCCCCAAGACCTGTTGTCTGGCAGTGTCAATGCTGCTGTGACACGCCGTGTTTTGAGAGTCAGGGCCAGACGAGAGGGCTCTTTGGTTGCGGAACTGAGCTGGGAGGTTCGACCATGTCGCAGAGTTCGAATGGCAAGGAGATGAGCGCTTCGAAATTCGGACCTGAACAGATCCAGGGCGTCGGGGATGAGGCGTTGCTCACGTGCAGATTCACTTGACAACAGCGTTCCCATGCCTACATCATACTCAACAACACTGACCAACTAAGGAGTCACGTCTTCCGCGACGCCATCATACCAATTGAGCCTCCTGAAGAAGGAATCTTCAAGTTGACGCCGGGCCTCGATTCACCATGTGGGCCCCAACTTGGAACGATCTCGCGCCCCAGAACCGCGCCGTGTTCCAAAGCTGGCAGGCGTCTCTCGCGATAATAGTACGAGCTTCTTCTCCGCGCCGCGGCGTTGGCAGGCCCATCAGGCACTATCCTCTGACGGCGGCCCGCGTTCAAGCTCAAGGTTCAGACGTGCGCCGCCCCGCCCGTCGTTCACACGCGCATGCAGCGATAAGCTGGCACGGTTACTCGAACCGGGGGACGAACGCCGCTCGGACTCACGACTTGCGATAGACGAAGGGAAAGGGCGCCGCGGCACCCTGAGAGTGGTAGAAACCGTACCGTTCTCCCGCCCTCGCAAGCTACGCGTTCACCCGAGACACGAAGCGCCCGTCCTCCGAGCCTCGGACCGAAAGGAACCCTCAGACGCCGAAGCGCCTCGTGCGCCGTCGAAAAAAAAAAAAAAACGTCCGCCCCTCTGAAACACCGTGCCTCGGTTCGAAGCACGTCGTGGCTAGTCTCTCCGATCATCGCAAAGACTCTGCGGGATTCGCTGGCCGTTGCGATCAGCTCCTCGTGGGCGTCTGGCACCGCGTTCGACGCAAGTACCAAACGTTCGCTGGCCATGCTGACTCAACTCACGAAGTGGGACTCCCCAGCGCTCGTAGTCCTGACTCTCCAGATGCCTCGGACCTTAGATCTCTTGCATCATAATCGACAGGACAACGTGGAGGGGCTCCGCACACGTCACAATCAGGCATGCGACGATCCTTCCTTAACAGCGGCTACATTCGACAGTCTCGTCCTTCCGAATCTCAAACTTGATCCGAAACGGCCTCATGCCACCTCACGTGGGGTCCCCGTATCTGATACCGTTCTGCCTCAGTGACTCGATCAAAATGCAAACGTGTTCGGGCGCGTGACAGCTCGCCCGCGGGACCATTCGAGTCATCCAAACGATCCATCACCCTCAGAGTCGAAAAGAAAGTATTTCAATTCTAGGGATTCCGGTGGCAGGCTAGAGCTACATACATGTAAACGAGGAATTATGTGATGAAATAGAGACCATCTCGAGCGAACGTAGATGTGAGCTGTGACATATCCTACTCGGAGCAAACGAAACAGTGTACATATAAATCCAATAAGCTGAAGAACGCGATAAAGGAACTGGCGAACGAATGCGGTCCATGATACAATACACACGAGATCCAGTAACAGCCGGCATTGTCATCGAAACGATGACACGAAACCCAGAGATGAGCACAGATTAGGCGCAGAGTGTTAGATGATGGCAGTGACAAGTGCATGAGACGAGAAAGGCATACGAGGATAAAAAAAGGCGTTGCACTGGGAGAATCTTGGACGTCATAATTTACGCGGTGAATGAATCATAAGAACGCCAGAAACCACTTTCCTCCGAGATCGTGCCAGTTTGAGGGGTCCAAGCCTGGGCCATCGACGACACGTGTTGCTCTGTGAACGGTGACTGCGGCACTGACGCGTGTCGTTCCGAAGCATACATGCCCTGATGGGACTTGTCGTGCTGGTACTGGAAGAGGCTACCGTTCTGAGACACCGCTTGATCTCGCATCTGGAACGAGATGTCGTCTCCGCTGCGGTTCACCCCGACCAGCGTCATGGAGTGAGTCTGGGTTTGCGGGTCGTAGGGATAGTAGCCCTGTGCGGAAGGAGGCATATCGAACGAGGGCGGCTGCTGCTCGTGTGATGGGGTAGAGGAGTACGGCGCACCGCCGTTGGGATATGGTGAACTGATGTTGGAGTAGCTTCCACTAGACGGCGCGTACGACGCAGGGCTGGAACTAGTAAACGGACCGCTCTGTGGTCGCTCAAAGGTGGTGGGGACCGACTGATTCGATATGTCTGTGCCCATCTCAGACCGACAATATCGCTGGGACTGGGGCCCTTCCAGGTTAATCTGTCCCTGCTGCGTTCCCTCCTCGCCTGAACCAAATGACACCAGGAAATCGACGGAACCACCATCCAGCTTTGGGGCAACGGAGGTGTGATGAACAAGTCCGGTCTGTGAAGTTGGTGTGAAAGATGACGTTGACTGCGAAGGGGGGTATTCAAGGGCCGGGCTCGGAGCTATTGGGGCGACCTGGCAGGCTGGTGGAGCAGGATCACGTTCCGTATCAGACGGGGCAGGACCAGCGGGCAGTATACAAAGTTTGGTGAACGGTGTCGGATCCTTTCGAACGCGGACGCCTGTCTGAGGGTATGGTGGTTTCTTGGAGTGCTTATCTTTGGACTTGGGAGGATGCGATCCATGCTTCGGCGCAACCGGTGGCAGGGCCGGCGATGGACGCTTCTGCTGCTCCACCGCAGGGCCGGCGTGGTGGGTACCATGTGCTGGCTGGTCAGTGGGGAAACCGGCTGGTGCTGGCGTACGGCGTGTGCCAGTGGCGGGTAACCGAGTGGCAGAGTCAGCCGAAGGGGTCAACCTGCCGGCCGACATCACGGGAGCACCAACGAACGGGAGACAGAAGCTATGGCGCAGTTGCTCTACGTCTGCTTCGATCTCGTCGTGCTTTCTCTTCGTCCCCGCGGACAGAGTGTCTGAGTTCCCAGAGCGAGCACTGTCAGCCTTGCGCAGCAGTAAATCGACGATCGTGATAGCTTCTTGCACGCCCCCTTCAACACCCCCACGCACAGGGCCGCGCCCTGTGTTGAGAATTGGGTCGCGCAGAACCTCGAGTGCATAGTTGATGTCCTCGAAAGCGGTGTTGACCCATACGCTCTTCGGGTCCTTGATCACGTTGTGTGCACATATGACCGCAGCGTCAAAGAGGGCCCTGCTAAACGAGTAAAAGCTGAACAGGGCGGGCATCGGCCGCCGACCCCGGAGATCAGGGCGCTGCTTCCACATCGTACATAGCGCCCTGAGCGAGTGGATGATCGCATGGGCTGCGGTGAAGGTGCCGACCGTGGCCTGATAGTACGACGTGGAATTTCCGTGGCCGTAGGAGGGTCGCAAAAACGGGATATAGACCTTCATGATCAGCCTTTGAACCATCACCGCCAACTCGCATCGTTGCGCCATGAGGACGGGAGAAGAATTGGTCGATTCACCAAGGCTGACGGGATGAGGGCTACCACCATCTGTCTGAGGCGGCCCATGTTCTGAGTCGATATCCAGCCGAAATGTGGAAGGTAGATCCGCAATCCACTGCTTGATTTCGTTGACGCACGCAGCCGCCTGCTCGAGAGTAAATTGTTCGTGTGTGGCCGGATCATTCTGGACAGAGTCCCTAAGCGAACGTCTTTTGATGTCTTTGACCAATTGTGCGAGACTTGGTCATGAAGTGAGTATGATGAGGACGGACGAACGAAATGAGGTAAGCATACCGGCATTTGAGACCAAAATACTTGAAATCCGAGGAACTCGGCTCAGATAGTGACAAGGGACTTCGCGGGAGTGGAACCGTGGTACAAGCTGGAGTGAATACATCTTCGTCTACATCCATAGGAAGGCGTGTGGTGTGTTCCGTATCCGAGATAAGGGGTGATCGACCCATATAGTCCGATATAAACCTGCGGCGTCCCCGCGAATGAGCCACGTAAACGAGGTGCTGTGTATGACTCACAAATCATAATAAAAGATGTCCCACCAAAGTCGCCGTCTTGACTCAGCCTCGAATAGGTTGAATTTACCCGGAAATTCGTCAGGGTCCACGTCTAGGCCCATGGTACGGGCGATGTTGACCATTTTACCAATCTAGGAGAGGAGGCGAGTTTGTGAGTGATTGACCATCATTCATCAACGATCGAAACCACTTACCTCGGGCAATAGTGTGTGGACGACACGCGCTCTGCTGTCATGCAGTGCGTACAACACGTGGAGGATCATGGCCACGAGAAAATCTAGATCGTACGGACTCGCGCACGGACTTGACTTCTCGCATAGCAATAAGGCTTGCTGGGAGAGTGCGAAGAGCACAGCTGGCGAGCTCATGGCATCCTTGGCAATGCCTTTGCATTTTTTGTTTGGAACGGGGGGCAGATCTGGCTTCTTCCGTGGTGGCGGGCGAGATGACGAATCTTCGGGAACCACGCCGTCACCGTGAGCGACGTCCAAACGGGCTTGCTCCTCCGCAATTTCTCTGTCCACCAACGTACCTAGCGCGAACGCTGCTGCCACGGCTGCGAAAAAGGAGAGCGTAGGCTTTGGCGTGGACGGCGTTCGACCAGGAGTGGAAGTAGGACCGAAGAAGATGGCGCGGGCAGTCTCCAACTTGGTAGTGGCGGTGGGTCCGCCACTCTGAGACGCCGAAGCGTCGGCAGACGCACTGTCGTGTCCGTCGACTTCGGAAGACAACTTGAACATCGCCTCTGCGCGGTCCTTGAAGTGTTTGAAGTTGAAGCAAGGATGCATCTTGAGGACGTCTTCCACGTTATCATACAGCTTTTGTCGTCTCCGCGGCGCAAAAGGGAGGTGAGCGAGTAACCGAGGATTCACCGATGGGGCCTCTGTGGCGGCAGGTGACGAAGATGTGTAGTAAGCAGTCCACTGGGGCAGGAGAAGATGCACGGGAGTGTCAGAGGAACTGGGGCTGTCCTGGGACGGAAGTGTGGTCGGCGTCGGTTCTGCCTTGACCAGATTCGACGAGTATGCAGGACAGGACGAGTGGGGAGGAGATGTTTGAACAGGTAGAATGTCCTTGCTGAGATCGAGTTCGTCAAGCCATATGGCAGTGACGTCGTCGAGCGATATCGCGAGAGACGAGCCCGACTGACCCACTGCGAGGAGAGGACGATCAAACGGTGCAGACGACCCGGGCGGCTGGTTATAAAAAGCATGCGAGCGAGCACCTGGGGCAGTGAACTGAGCGAGCTGAGACTCGACTTGGATGAGCCGGTTGTTCAAGGAGTGCAGGTCGCTGACGGGAAAGTGAGGTCAGTGTGACTTGCAGGAACGACAGAGGGCACGTACACTTTTTCTGCTGCTGCAGGCGAGTAGACACATCTAGCGACCGTGTCGCGTTTGGTGCACGACCCGCAAGGTGTGCGACGGTCGCACTTGAGCTTGAGACGCTTGCACTGGACGGGATGAGAGTCGGGCGCGAACGGGCGGTATGGGTGCATACCTCTGCGCAGACGACGGTGACCCGGGAGCGGATTTGGCTGAGGAAAGTGAGGGGAGTCACAAGGAGGAAGAGCGGACGTACGGGCCAGCGGACGAGGCGGGGCCGGGCTGAGGTTGGTGGTGGGACTGCACGTCGGAGTCCATGGCTCGCCGGCTTGCGACGACGACGACGCGGGGGGAACGGAGAAAGGGGAGGGGAGGAGGGGGAAGAGGAGAGAGGCACGGGTCGCGATCAGACTGCCGAGCTGCACAATGCACCAAGTGGACGGACGTGCGGGTACAGCGATCGGGGTCACCACAGGACCCCCGACACACCTATTTGTTTTGTAGGTTAAGTAATGCACCTCTCTCGAACACGCGAAACGGCTTCTTATGATCCCTTTCGGACGCGAGAAGCATTGGATCAACGTTGTCCACCTCTGCGGCTCCGCTTCCTGCAGGGTGCCCTTGTTCCACACCAGCACGATGAGCGGGACGTCTTGGGGGACACGTGATCGCGTTGACCACGCCACTGCGATCAGCGCGAGAAACTACGCTTCGGGCCAGGTGTCCGGGAAATCAAATCAACCACGTCAAAATTTTTCCAATATTGATCTGATTTTCCAACCGGTCCCTCATGACGACTACATGGCCACTCATTCGCGTTGTATCAGTGCAAGTAACCCCAGTCCACCCAGCAACGCATATTTCAGCTGCGGGAAGTCGTTCTGTATGAGAATCAGATTTGCCAGAAAACACACGGAAATGAGAGACCCAATGAAAAGTCGTGCTTACCATGGCGATTGTTACGTATCCGATATACGGCAAGAAGCTACGAGGGACAGCACTAAACACCAACAAATCATTTAGACAACAGCCATCCCACGTACCCGCGGACTTTGCCAATAATGTGGCGTCGCTCCAGGAAATCGAGCCCTTGGTAAAGCTCGATGTCATCAACGTGATTATTGTCCCCCTTCGTGAGCATCAGCTGATTCAGTCCAGGCGCGTAGCTGGCGAACCTGTCTTGCGTGGTAAACATGCATCTCGACGACTCAAGAATACAACACCAACGGGTCCTTCTTGGATCTGCGCGTCGAATTGGACACGACGACATCGTGCGTCTCCAGCACACGGTGCACGATAGGAATTTCCGCATTCGGTACCTTGTACACCGTTATATCGCCCGTCTCATACCGCGCACTGGGGGGGTTGGTGAGGAAGAGAAGGTCCCCGCGGTAGAAGGCGGGCTCCATCGAGCCGCTGAGTCGCCAGTCAAACAGACGTCACCTGGACTGCGCGGGACCTCGCACCTCAGGACAACGACGATGGGCGATTCGGTGTTGAAGAAGAGACCCAGACCCTTCCATAGCATCAAGCCGGATGCAATGACCGATGCAAAGTTGAGTATCTGGAGAAGAAGCTACAAAGAGGCCGTCAAAATAGACCGCTTGGAGGGGGAGTAGCATACGAACGTGACGGAAGCCGAGTCTGCGCAGAGTCTTGAGCTCTTCGGCGAACATGTTGACGCGGCGCAAAGCCTGGAAAGACACGTCAGGACACGTGCCAACCCCCCAACACCTTGCCGACTACCAAATCGGGTAAGTGACGAACATCACAACGAGGAGCAGGCCATTATATTATATCTCACTTGCGGTATCTGGTAAGAGAGTAGAGCTCGAAAATATTCCTCCAGTTGTGGAAACGTACTCGGGCCGAGTCACGGGGATGTGACGTTGCTTGCCCCTATCCCAGGACTCTCATGGCCCCTGCGGCCAAGCGGACAGAAAACGGTACACTTCGAGCCCTCCCGCTTCACTTTACCCGTCCTCAAAAGCGCAAGCGTCGTCGCACGAACATGTAAGCTCCACAACCCGTCCGTCTTGCACACAACGGAGCCCCTCAGTTCCAGATCGCGGCCGAGCTCCCCGCTTTCGTTGCCCCCAGTGTCGTGCCCAGATCCAGAAAGCGGAAAGGACCAGAACTCTGGCGTTCCAAGCTGTGCGCGAGCCCCGATCGAAGAGGTCACGCAGCCGTTGGAGGAGGTCGTTCCTTCAGACGCACAGCAAGTCCCCTCTGCCACGGATGACGCATTGGAGGACACCGTCTGCGTCCTCGAATCAGGGTATCATCGCCGATGACGCCCTCGATCCATCTCCATCTCGGACCACGCTGCTCTCATACATAAACACGTACGTCCTCGGTCCTGCACAGAAGCTCTAGTTCTTGTATGCCGTTTTTGTACGTCCAGCTTGCTCACCGAATTTGGAGATTCGTTGACAGAGATGAACATCAGTCCTTCCAAGAACCCGCTTCTCAATCGCCGCCAGGAAACGATCGAAAACAGGCCCGAAGGGTACATTCATTTTGACGATCTGGGTTTCCGAAGGTGGTGTAAGCGGGGGCCTTCTAAGCATTTCACTGGGCCTCGCATTTCATCTAAAGCGTCTCGTCACTCTATTTCACGGACATAACGCCCAATGGAAGGAATCTAATTGCTTGTTGCATCAAAGCGACACGTGTGACATCTATCCACTCTGCCATTCCACGGCAGACCGAAGCATTCATCAAAAGATTAGCAAATTAGCCATCGCGTGATCTGACGCCTTCCCTCTGCAAGCTTCTTGCCAAAGATGGAGGTCAGGGGACAGCGACCCAAGCGAAGACCTCGTCTCTTCCTTTTGCGATCTCCCCCTTTTGCCCGGCGTCCGAGTACGCGACTCGCAAGCGTTCAGTCGCAAGCTCGTCGAGCAGCTGGACGTTTTTCGGGGGAGAAGTGTTGGAGGGAGACGTCGCCAGCCGTGCGTCATGGGCGATGCGTCTCGTACACTGCGCAAGACGTTCAGTTTCGACGACGCCACATCCTTTGCACAGTACATCGAGGTACCCACCAGCTTAACACCATACCACGCACGCACGGTGATCCCCAGCGGGGTCGATTCGACAAGCAGTGTTTCGGAATCATCGCCGTCTGTCATGTCAACCACCGTGAGGAACATCTTGATCGAGAGCGGGAGATCGCCGGCCGTATATGCCGTTTCTGCCGCCTGCAATACATAAAACGGGTTCTGCGGTGCAAGCAAGAGAACGTGCATCAGAGATTGCAGGGAGTACTCGTACCTGGCCAGCTCATCAGTGTCGACGGACGCCACAGGGATGGACACATACTTGTTGGACGTGGCGTAAATGTCTGCCAGCTCGAGCCAGCCCTCGACGTCGGTGTAGAACGTGTCGAGGTATTGTGAGAGTTCGTGGACCGCCTTGTCGATCTTGCCCATTCGTCGAAATATCGAGATACGACGCTTCCATATGGCCTAGGAGTGTTCGTATGAGAGCCCGACCCTGGGTCACGCCAGCCACGCACCGAGCTGGTGGGATCCGCTTCCAACAACTCTGCATAATACTTTAGAGCAATATCAGGCGCCTCAGTAGCTTCCATGCGGATGCCTGTGAGACAGTCTACGCGCGGCGAACCCGGAAACTTGCCGCCGAGCGTTTGAAGGCATTCCTGGCATGGACGAGGGGTCAGCGCAACCTTCGGCTCATCGAGGACACGCACGTACGTCCGCGACGTCCAGCCGCCCGACGTCGATCGCAGCGAGCGCGAGCTGCTCCAGAAACGCCCAGCCTAGTCGTATGCATAAGCACCAGAAACGACGTCGGCGCGCACGTACTTTCGTCGCCCATCTTGTAGAGTGCGTTCTTCTCGAGCACCAGGGCGCCCTTTTCGAATACGTCCTGCGACGCGCGCGCGTTCTGTGCGCGGTACGTCGCCAGCTGGTCCAGTGCCATCTGGACGCTCGTCATCGTCATCGTCTGGTCAAACGCAGGCTTTCCTAAACGAGCCAACCGAGCTCATGTCCGACGCCATCCGCATCGACGAGCTCCTCCTCACGCTGTCCGTCGCCGACGTCGACGCGCAGGCTGTCCTGCTCTCCCTCAGCATCCCGCACGATGTCTCCCGGGCCGCACGCGAGGACGACCTCGCCCACTCGATCGACTACGCGGGGGTGTACGCGACGCTCGTGGACGCCCTCCCCCAGACGCACCATCCGTCCCTCGAGGCGCTCGTAGCGTGCGTCTTCGAGACCCTCGCCCGCACCAACCCGGAGGTGGAGGAAGCGAGCGTGGTTGTGGCCCTCCGTGGCGCGGCGCCCCGGCTCGCCCTCGAGACGACGCGCACGACGGCGTCGCCGAGCCCGTGGCGGTTCGTCGTGGGTGGGCTCGAGTTGCAGGTCATCGTCGGGGTGAACCCTGGCGAACGGACGGAGAAGCAGCCTGTGGTGTTGGACGTCACGGTCGACAGGGAGCGACATGGACCCAAGGAGATCTTTCCGTTCGCCGGTCTCTCTGCGTCCATTCACCAGGCGTGTACCGTCGTGTCGTGATGCAGGCATGGTGCTGATGTTCGTTGGACTTTCAGACGTTTGCTGCCTCGTCGTATCTCACCGTGGAGGCACTCGCCTCGGCCGTCGCTTGCCACGTTCTCGAATACACAAAGAAAGCTGACGACAAGGTGACGATCAAGCTCTCGAAGCCAAACGCTCTGGCCCTCGCAGCCTCTGCCCAAGTCCAAATCACCCGCCAACGAACCGACTTTGCGGACGTGTTTTCACCCCGTGCGTCAGCTATACCCACGTCCACGATTTCCCAATCCTCGTCTCTGCACTCCGTGGCTCTCGCGCTTGGCTCCAATCTTGGCGACCGGTTCGCCAACATCGAGACCGCGCTGCGTCTTCTCGAAGTACCACGATCCTTGCTCAGCGATTTGCCCGGGGACGCTCACCTCTCGGTCGTCGACACCAGTTTCATGTACGAGACCGCGCCCATGTACGTCACCGACCAACCAAGGTTCGCCAACTGCGCTTGCATCGTGTGTCCGTGTCTCGTCTGCCCTTTCGTCCATGTTCATCGCTTGGCTAGGTCGAGACGAACTTGGCTCCCAGGGAGTTGCTCCGCTTGGTCAAGCAAATCGAGACGATGGTCGGCAGGGTGCCGAGCGTGCGCTTCGGCCCACGTGCGGTCGACGTTGATATCATCACGTATGGCGACAAACGCATAGATACTCGCCCTCCGGACAAACGAGCGAGTTCGGACAATTTGATTGGCGAGCTCGTTGTTCCACATCCACGCCTCTGCGAACGCGAATTTGTGCTCCGGCCGTTGAACGAGTGCGTTGCTTCTCATGTATTATGCCACTCCGGTCTAAGCTCCACGAAACAGCATGATACCGCATTTCATACATCCAGGGTGCAACAAGACCTTACGCCTCCTCTTAGACGAGCTAGTGTCTGCGCAGACAGTGAATGACTATCCCATGTTCAAAGTTATCCCGTTCCCGAAGTACCCCTTGGAAGAGGTTGAACCCACCAAAATCGCCAGCATACAGGTACCTCCCACGGCCAAATTCTGGACCCTGTCCTCCACCGACGGCCGCCCCCGCAAAACCCACCTTATGGCCACGCTCAACGTGACGCCCGACTCATTCTCTGACGGCTCCCAGCACGACACCCTCCCCGCCGCCCTCGCCTACTCCACCTCCGCGGTCGCCGCGGGCGCCGACATCGTCGACGTCGGCGGCTACTCCACGCGCCCGCACGCAGACCCCGTCTCCCCCGCCGATGAACTCGCGCGCGTCCTCCCCGTGATCCGCGCGATCCGCGCGAGCCCCACCGACGCCCTCCGCCGCGCCCTCATCTCCATCGACACCTTCCGACGGGACGTCGCCGTCCACGCCGTGCGCGCGGGCGCCAACTGCATCAACGACGTGCACGCGTTCACGGGCCCGGGGTACCCGCTCGACGGCGCGTCGACGGAGCGCTTGGTCGCGTTTCGCGGGGCGGCGAGGACGTTGGGCGTCCCGGTCGTGTTGATGCATTCGCGCGGGGACGCGGGGGAGAACAAGGGTTACACGGGCCACGAGGGGCTGGTGGAGGCGGTGCGAGCTGAGCTCGGGCGCAAGGTCGACGCGATCGTGCGCGGACCGGGCGGGGTGAGGCGGTGGCTCGTCCTCGTCGACCCTGGGATCGGGTTCAGTAAGCCTGTGGAGGGACAACTGGCGCTCATGCGCGATCTGGGGCGGGTGACGGCATGTGACGAAGACGAGGGCAAAGGAGGCGGGCGAGGCGGGAACCCGTTGGCGGGGTTCCCGTTGCTGGTGGGTCCGTCTAAAAAGTCGGTGTGGGGCAGCGTGTTGGAGAGGGCGGACGTGGACGGGGCATATGAGGGTCGCAAGACGACCGCGCAGGAACGCGGGTGGGCTACCGCAGCGGCCATTGCGTGTGCGGTGCAGCAGGGGGCGAACGTGGTGCGGGTGCACGACGTGGCGGAAATGCGGGACGTGGTCGCTGTCGCTTCTGCGATATGGAACCCGATGACCGGTCGGTCGGGGTTGCCCTGAGCGACTGCTTACGATGTCGAGCAGCGGCCGAATCACATCTAGATCCATTGTAGTCGTATGTATGTATCGTGTACTGTGACTCGAGTGTCGTGTATCTTATCAAACGACGTGGCAGACCACTCGAGCGCGTTGCAAACGCCCTCAGTTGATTCAAATATATCGAGTCTGATGGAACTTCTAAAAGATGGATTACGCGGCGTGTGTCAGGCTGTACGAGAAGACTGGACGACACACGACGTATGAAATCAGGAAGAGCGGCGAATCGCGGATGACGCACTGCTTCTCTACTCCATGGCTCGCGTATGGTTATATGATGGCCTCGATCTTTATGGGTTCTTCACCCAGGAATAAAATTGAGGGCCGAAAGACTGTGGGAGCCAGATGAGCCGATCTCGGTCGTTGATAGAAATTGGGAAATACATGTATGACGATTCCGCAGCACTAATACATGGCGTCGTCGACCACTGAAACATCTAAGGGAACGAGGCACGCTCCACGTACGACGAACGTGCGACATCAGCCTGCCAGTTCAAGGAGGGAACACGATAAATCCAGCTTGGTCATCTAAACGAGGATGTGAATGGCGACGAGGGAATCCGCTGTGTACAAAGGACACGGCCAGTGACTTGTCCCAGGCTTCCCAGTAAGAGTGGGAAGCACGCATGTTTCGTGCGGAGTACCTGTAACCTATGTCGCGAGCTGGCGTAACATAAAACGTACTGTAACCCTGTCACGAATTCAATGCTGCTGCAGGGACACGACGATCAGGCGAATCTCAGGGTGAGACGAAGAGGGAAGGTTCACTTTATCAAGACAAGGTCACCTGGTGGGGTGATAGGCACCCGCACTAATAACAGACCCGCCTAATTGGAACATTGTCTAGATCACACTGGCAGGGAACCTTGTTTCTCCAGACACTTTGACTCGGAACCGACACTGTGTGTTGCTCCATTGGGGGACCATGTCATCGACGCAGACCGGTGTGTGATAACTTGTAGTCCTCTGAAGCAATCGCGCGAGGCTGACGATCTGCCAAGCCCATACGATCACAGTCGACACAGGCCGTTCCGATTCGGTCTGGGCCGTCGCGTTTCACCCGGACGGAATGCACTTTTTGAGCGGGAACGGAGACGGGCTTCGACGGTGGCGGATTTCAGACGGTCAAGAAGTGGGGAGACATGCTCGGATGAACCTGAACGCGGTGTCGGTGTCGCGGGATCAGAAATGAATCGTGTGTAGAAGTCAGCGGGGCGCCAGCGCGTGGGACGCGGAGAAGGGGGAGATGGTAGTCGAGGTGGAGCGCAGGACGGTCGTGGCCGCGATCGATGTCGCGCCGGACTCGAGCAGGTTCGCGACGGGGACGAGCGAGGTCAACGTCTGGGGCATCGCCACGGGCCGGAGGCTGCTCGGCCCTTCGCGGAGTCACGTTTTCTCCGGGCGGCGGGCGTCTAGCGACCGCCAGCGAGCATGACGACGTCCGCGTGTTCGACAGCCTCAATGGCGACGCGCTGGTCACCATCAAGACCACCATCCCCTCGTTCTACCCGATCACCCCGCTGGCGTGGTCCAACGACGGGGGACGCGTCTTTGCCACGTCTACCGACTAAAATCAGGTTGTTCGACGCGCTGACCGGGTCCCAGCTTGCCCAGTCGCCGACTCTCGACGGCATCGAGTCCATCGCACTGGCAGCCAACGGAAAGCTCATTGCGACGTTCGCGTCGCGCTTCATCTCATTCCTGGATGCGTCGAGTCTCACGCAGATCGGCCCTTCTATCGAGGACAGTGAAGACATACGATTGATCGCGCTCTCTCCAACAGCACTCATCTCGCGACGGGACAATACTACAATGGCAAAGTCGTCGTCCGAAACCTTCGTGGCATCCTCCCTGACTCGTACGGCCCCTTCCACAAGCAGCCTTCGACGTCCAGTGCGCCCGACGAGAGCCCACCTGACTCCACTCCAGTCTCGTCCCCGGCCGCTGCCGAACGTGAATACGCGATTTTCGGTGATTGCAGAAGGACGCCGTCAACCCGTCAGTCGTCTTTGTTTGTGCCACGGCTGCTGACCGACAAACTTATAGCGGGCCGTCGGGAAATATGGCCCCAGACCGCAGGTTCGTCGTCCCTGGAGATGGCATGCAGACTCTCATCGGAGCCACAGCGTTAAAAAGCTCCCGCCAAGGCCGCGTTCCCGCCTGATTCGAACAAGTCAGCACCCCATGGTGAACAAGTGCCCCTAGATCCAAAAGAAGCGCATCTGGTGCGTACTTTTCCCGGAGACGATCCTCCACCCTTTGACACGATCGCTCTTGCTCAGACACAACCACTCTATGATGCATCTCAAATTTTGCCGGGGGCGATCAGCGTCACGGTGCGCCCGTTCCCATCGAGCTGCTATGGTGAGATTCATCGTGATTCAGCATCAACCAGAATCTGGCAAAGCAACCATCTCGCTCACGTTACCAGCATGGGTGTTGTGCTTTCGCCATGGCGCCCCCGACGGGATGCACTAATCAAGGTGATTCGGTTTCATATTATTACTGCACATGGATAGGATATTGCGGACATAATCTATGCAATAATCTCGCTACGTCAATCCTAATCTGGAGATAGTCGATTGGTGGTCCTATTGAAGCTGGTTTCTCTGTTTCTGGATGCGCGGTCATGATATATAGGCACCACCAATCGAGGTTGGACATGGGGAACATAGTGGTTCAGAAGAGGAGTCGAGCGTACGTTAGACGATCTTTGTGTCAGGTATTCACTGGCAGGCACGAGGATTCTGTAACTATCTTGCAGCCGCTAGAAAGCCTTCAGTGCAGGAATGCTTTGGCATAAAGCGATCTACAAACGTGAAGCCATTATATCAGGGTAATCCTCTGCTCACTCGATCTAGCCAGTTAGCATCCTTCAGTTCGTGGTCAATCTTGGAGCTAAATCTACCCATTCGCCTGTACGGATCCTCGCTCCGTCACTTCCCCGAACGGATTTCCATCACTGACCAAGGAAGCTCGGCAGTCGATGATCTCTGTTCTCAGGCTCCGGAGTCGGGCGTTTGTCTGCCAACTTCAACTCCATAAAGTCGACGGCAATCGGTCTGTCGATCGAGACCCAAAGACCATGACCGCGCACGATAGGATTCCGGTCGTGGATGTATATCGAATCCCTTTCTCCAAAGGTGATCTGGCAACAGCCTCTTGTACCACAGCCCCGGGGGGAGGTACCGACCTTCATAAACGAGATGGGACTGTTCGGCAACGGCTGAAAGGGCCCGAGGTTCGTCCGTCGGGACCGAGATGTCGCGAAGCGTGTAGGCGAATATCACCATGCTCGTCGTACTGGGCTCGTGGCGGAGGGCATGGTCAATGTAAGTACTTGAGGGTGTCCGACGCAAAAACCAAACTTCGAGGCGAAAGAAGCTTCTCTCGGAAACACCAAGCACGATAGATTACGGGTTCTGACTCGTCCCAGTACGAATGCGAGGCGTCTGTAACGTCAGTGTTCATTCGTTTTCCGATTCACACGGAACCGACAGATTCATCTGGACAGCGGTATTGAAGGGATTCGTGCGGTGAGCACCTTGTGTGGTCTGCGCCGTTTCAAAAAGCCTTCGCGACTGCTTTGCGCACAAGCAGCTTTGATGGTCAGGTACGAGTTTCTGTAGATGTCGTACATCATCCCAACTTGATGGCCATAATCTTCTGCCAACTTAAGTCCTGAATAATGCAGTGCGCATTGACCCACAAGTAACGCTGGCCGATGCTACGAGTGACTAGAACGGCGTCCTGGATAGTTTTGGGGTCCTCCGAAATGTCTGGGCCTTCATAGCATACCTGTTTTCCTAGTGCATAGTGGATGTCAGTGTCACGTGACGTCTTGGGTGAGAATTTCATCATGATCGATATCCCGGAAGCAAAACAAATAAAAATACGCACAAATATATCTCGGACTCAATAGCTACAGCTTGAGCCGCAGTTTGGCAACATCATGGCCCACGTACTCCGCTAGTCATTCGGCGCGGCACTAGGTCGTGCCACTAGAAGATTGCAGAGTAGGGTGTCCGTTCGTCGACATAAAAGAAGAGTACAGTAACCTACGAACGAGCAGACAGAATATCATACGAGAACAATCTCTTGCTCACTCAAGCCGTCTAGCCAGCTGTTGTCCTTCAATCTCTCGTCACTGCTAAATTTCCCAATCCGTCGGAACCTCGAATGACCCTCTCCTGTCGCGAGCACCGCGAGGCCAACTGAGAATGAATCCTTGGGATCCCACACCAAAGGGACGACGTAAACAGCCCCAGCCCGTTCCTCGTCACAGTCAAAGGCCACGGATCCTACTTTGATGAACTCCTGACTCGGGCTTGCGAACAGTACGTTCTGGTCTTGCAGAACGACTTCCCTGGACCGTCCCTTCAACTTCAAAAACCCACCCGCGACTTCACCGAACGGAGCTTCTTCGCTGACTGGGTCGACTCGACAGTCGAGGATTTCTGCCCTACAAAAGCGGACATCGTCTGCAAGATTGGACTCTCCATAGTCCACGGAGACGTGTCCATCGATCGCCACCCAAGACCACGATGGGCCACGATAGGATACCGGTCGTGGGTGAGTATCGAAATCCCTTCTCCACAGGAGATCTAGTAATAGCGTTTTGCGCCACAGTCCAGCAAGGTATTGGTCCCTGTACACGAGATGGAACTGCTCTGCAACACCAGCAATTGCTGGAAGTTTGTCCGACGGGACTGAGATGTCGCGAAGCGTATATGTGAATATCACCGAGAGCCATGCTTGTCGGTACACGACCTGGTCCGCTTCAGAAAGGGTCGTGTCACTAGATGGTGATGATTGGTAAACAACGTTGGGTAACCGCATGACTGTGCTGGGCTCGCAGAGCGCATGACCAATGTTTACCGTTTCGGCTTGGCAGAAGTACTTGAGCGTGTCAGACGCGTAAACTAGGCTTCGAGGCGGAAGAAGCTTCTCCTGAAAACACCAAGCACGGTAGTTTATGGGTTCCAACTCGTCCCAGTATGAATGTGAGGCATCTGTAATGTCGGTATCCATCCATTTCGCAATCCATACGGAGCCGATGGATCTATCTGGACAGCAGAAAGGGATCCGTGCATCGGGTACTTTCTGTGGTCTGAACCGGTGCAAGAAGCCTTCCCGACTGCTTTGGGCACAGGCTACGCTAATGGTGAGGTACGTGTTCCGGTAGATGTCTCGCATGTTGCCTAGCTGGCGAATCTTGTCTTGAACAGAGTCCTGAATAATGCAAAGGGCGTCGATCCATAGGTAGCGTTGGCCGAGGCTGTAAGTAACCAAGACGGCATCTTGGATAGTTTTTGGGAATTTCGAAATGTCCAGTCCTTGTTTGACGTACTCGTCGATATTTTCAGTCGTTGTCATCGGCTGAGGACCTCCCCAGACATAGCTGAGCGCGAGATAGGAGCCGAGCTGTTTACCCTCTGTCAACACGATCCTAGGTCTCCTCACGTCGGAACAATCAAGTACCCGGTCGGGAAGGCGAGCAGTCGTCGATGGCGGTGGGCACTTTCCATGGTGGGCACGGACGCAATCGTCTAGGCATGCAAGCGCCAATCGGTAGCTCTCGGGTGACGAGACGTCGGTAACGCGATCTCGTGCTTTCACAAATTTGGCAGCCTTGTCGCCTGAGCAGCTACGTTCAGAGACGTACTACGTAGGTATAACGCATAGACAAAACTCACCGAGACTGGTATACATGTAATACTGTCGCTCCCAAAATGCGAGACCGCGGCCCTGTACTTTCAGCCTCTTCTCTCCAGCAGGGGTACATTCCGAATCTTCTTCACAAGCAGCCCGTATCACCACCTCGGAGTCTCCGTTTGTCGCGGCCAAATTAGGATGAACCAGGAGACGGCACCAACTACACCCGTCACGGTCAGCGGCTGTTTGAATGGCGGCCCAGGTTGTCTTGTACGTGAAACCTTTGGAGGACGACCCTGCCGTCAGACCTGGGACTTCCTTAGCGGCTAGAACGGCCTGCCAAGCGTCTGCGGAGAAGATGCCATTCCAACAGGTATCGCAGACGAGGGATTTTACGGTGGGGTCAACGTCGCCCAAGTGCGGGGGTTCCCTTAGTTGATCTAGTGAAGGGCGAGAACAACATGTACCCATGGCGGTCAAATATGGCACCTAACCTGCTAAGCAGGTCCTAGCACCGCTGGTCAGAGTTCGATGCTACCGAGGAGTGGCACTGGGTGAGTGCGGGCGCGAGCGTGCCAGGAGTGACTTAATACTGCTTCTGTTGGTTATTGTGGAGCTGCATCGAGCCTCCGAACCTTCCCGCCTCGAGGCAAACGCGTTGCACTAATGAGTGGGGTAACTCAGCGTATTTGTTCATCCTGGGACTAGAAGTTTCGAAAAATTGTTTTCGCCAAGAGTGATTTTTCCTGAGTGCCAGAAAGTGGTTTTTCAAGGAAGTCGGTTGTTGCCATTTACGCGTTTCGTGTTTCAAGCGCGCAACCCGCCGATCTCAATTCCTTCCTCGCGACCGGCCTCATCCGCGCCTACACCAGACGTCGAGGATGATGGTCCGACATTGACGGCGCTGCCCCCGACGCGCCTCGCAGACACCTGCACTGCTGCTCTCGCCCAGCAACGTCGGTCACGTCCCCGAAAAGACCACCAGCAAGTTCCGTTGTGCGCAACAGACTTCGCTCAACCGTCGACCTCGTCGCTCGCAATGCCAACGCCGTACCCAGACCCGGCGAGTACCCTCCACTGAGTCTTCTCTGCTCTATTCATGTCTCAACAGCGCACGGCCACCCGGTATCGGTTCCCTCTACTCGACCTCGTCTCGCTCCCTACGATTTTCATCCTAAATCGTCCATCCCCGTTCACCCCATCCACTTATCTCGTCATGCCCGACCTCGCCGTCTACAGGATGACACTTCGAAGCGTCGTCCACCTCGTTCGAAGAGCATTCCTGAGCTCGAACCAAAGCTCAAAGCGTCTGGAAGCGACCTTATCTACTCCACCGCTGAGCTCGTCCCAGCCATCGCCGACGCCCGCACCTAACGAATCTGCAAGTGTGCTCTAGCCTCGTGAACCACCCAAACTCGGCTTTTCCTCGGTGTGCAGCGAAACCTGTCATCTTGTCTCATAGTGACAAAATCGATCATCACACACAAGCGTGAATCCGAAAGCCAATTTATTCAAAACGCTATTGTCAAGTTCTGGTAGATTTCGAGAACTTCCAGCACGGGCTCGGCCCGGCTGCCTCTCCCATGTCCACAGCCGCGTACCGGCCTTGTCGCCCTCGTTGCTGCTCCTCTCGACGCATCTCTCCAGTGACACCTTTCCGTGCGCCCGGTTATTTGTCGGTTACCCACCGAGTAGGACCAATGCGACGTGCTGAGCTGAAATGGTCACAAGGATCGATATCTCGAGTTGTGTCGCAGTCGTCGCGCGTTGCCAGAGAAATACCCGTCAGTCCCGACCGCGAGTGGCAAGCGACCTAAGACCAGCCGGTCCTCCCAACCCTCCGGCTCAGCGGGGTACGAGGCAGACCCCGGAGACCGAGACCACGTTGCGAAGGCATGTGAGGTTTCCCACTGCCCTTGCTTGGTTCCCCCTCTCCACTGTCCTTTCCTCCCGTTCGTCGTCTATTCACCCGACACCATGAACATGGCTAACACAATGAAAAGCAACCACATGTAACTCCTTGTTTACATGTCAATCATCCTCGCTGAACTCGTTCCAGGGCACAATCGATCACCATCAAGGGTAAGATCGAGGTACTCAAGCTTCCACCGTTTGCGAGTCGACTTTTTTTCAGACATCGAATTGCAAGTTCAAATGCGACGCAAGCTCCCGAACGCAAGGCGTCACTACGTGCAATTCTCTCTCGGGGATACCTCAAGGTCGACTGGTGTCGCAAAGGAGTCGAAGAATCGGACCACATGGGGTGATATATTTTCTTTGTGGGTATCCGCTCTCTCCTTTCTTCAAGGAAACTAACTATCATTAGCGATGGGGATGATCGTTCTGTCCTCGTCAAGGTTTATCAAAGACACCGCATCGGAAGGGACACGCAAGTCGGGACTTTTTCTTCCGATACACTTTGTGAGACATTGGACGGATCAAAAGAGAGAGGTATGTGATATTTTGCATCGTATGATGACCTGCTAATGGTTTTGCGATCACAGTTATAGAAGCTGCTCTTCGCAAAGATACTTCAGCTGCTTCTGATCTCGTCGGAATTACAATCAAGTTCACGTTGATCGTCGCTCCGCGTGGGGTTGTTGATGCGGATCAGCGTCAAGCTATGGATGCTATCTTTAGGTCAAACGAAGCGGTCGTCCCGCTCGGCATCGCCCCCGCCGCCGTCGGCGGTATAGCGTCGACTGTCAACGCTAGCTCAGAGGTCGTAGCCACGGTACAGGAGATCGGTGGCTTACGCATCGCCACGGCAGCAGAACAGACCTTCGAGAATACATGGCCCTTCTTGTTGCAGAGAATACAGCAGCTCGACAAGATAGTGTCCAACATCGCAGAAGTACGTGGTCACTAGCATCTCGGTTCCACCACTGTCTCAGCGTTACACAGATTCACCCGTATACGTCGTTGGCTTGGTCTGTTTTGTCAGCTGCGAACAAGGTTTGTTGTATCGAATTCACTTCATTGCCGTTCGCTGATGAGCTTTCATAAGGTCCTGCTACGCCAGAAAAATCGCGACGAGCAGATCGTTCGCTTAGCAGGCACGATGAACGAGGTCTTCGTTTTCGTTGACGACGTCGACTTCCTCAAGACGATCGAAAAGTACGCCGACACTATTAAGGTTCTCGTCAAACAGGTGACGGAGTGTGGGTACTTCATCGCCGCATATGCCAAGCAGAAAAGCTTCTGTCCGTCACCCTACTCTTCTCATGGCCACCGCTGACATCGTATCCAGGGATTCGGGCCGCAGAACATGCAATGTCGGATGTCGACGCCAAGATCGCCGACTACCAGAGCAAGTTCCAAGAACTCAAGAACGCGCTGTCGGAGGGAGTCGCGGTGCAGACGGGGGTCACTGTATTTCGGATGATGAATGTCGTGGAACGCGTCGGTATGTGCTGATATCTCGGCCCTGGGGTCGGACGCTCATGGAGCTTGATGCAGAGGAATCGATCGAATCGACGAAACTGAATGACATGCCTTACGCGTCTGGTGCCAGGTTTCGGCAGGAAAAGGGATGCCTTCCCGGCACCCGCGAGACATTGCTCGAAGAAATTTGTGACATCCTTAATAGTCTCGACGATGACGCTCCACGGATGTGCCTCGTAACTGGCGTCGCTGGATCGGGCAAGTCGGCGGTAGCTCATACCATCGCTAGACGGTACAACGAGCAGGCACGTCTTGGCTCGTCGTTTTGCTTTGCAAGTTCGGACATCACGAACCGCAACCCGAAAAATCTATTCACAACTATCGCACGCGATCTCTCTGACCATGACCCGCAGTACAGAGAGGCTCTATTGCGAATCGTGAAAGACGATCGAGCGCTTCGCACGACGCAATCGCCTATGGAGCAGGTTGAGAAGTTCATCATCGAACCTAGTCAGGGCCTCCAGGGCATCGGCCCGCTGATCGTCGTCATAGACGCTCTCGACGAGTGTGGGGATCCAGCCAGCCGGCGAGATCTCCTACATGCCCTCTCCAAGATTTCCGACGAGGCCCTTCCCATGGATCTTCGATTCCTCGTCACCTCTCGCCCTGAATCCGACATCATCATCGAACTTTCGTCTCGACCTTGTATAGTTCACAGACTAATGAGCGATGTCCCGGACCGTACAGTGAACGAAGACCTACAGACGTTCATTCGCCATTCGCTTCGTCGATGTACCACCGAACTTGATTCCATACCGGACCGCGAGTGGTGTCAGATCCTCGTCCATCATTCTCAGACATTGTTTCAGTGGGCTTCAGCTGCATGCAACTTTATTCTAGGACTCGGGGATGATGCATGCCAGACATTGGGAATAAATGAACGATTCGAGATTGTAGTGCAAGCAAACAACGACGAGGGCGTGCATCCCCTCGACAGGCTTTATCGAACCATTCTAGAGCAACTGTTCACCAAGGAAGGTGACCGGCGCCGTTTCAAGGAAGTGATGGGGCTTATTCTTGGCCTGTATAAACCATTGTCCATCACGTCCCTCTCTGGGCTATTTGATAGGTCCCTGCATGTCCGAAATGTGATCAAACCACTTGGATCACTCTTGGATGGGGTAATGGATGAAGAGAAGCCCATCCAACCACTCCATACCTCATTCCGTGATTTTCTACTCGATGAAGCACGCAGTTCCACTTTCTATGTTCCTTTGAAATCCCAACATTCTCTCTGCCTTGGAAGAGCATTGCTCATATGCATGCAAAGAATGCTCAGGTTCAACATTTGTGACCTCAAAGACTCTCGGATCCCTAACTCTGCTGTTGTTAATCTGGAGGCTCGGGTGAACAAGGCCATTCCGCCCCACCTTGCATACTCTTGCCTATACTGGATGGACCATCTGCAACAAGTTGATTGCACCCCTGATTTGTCAAATGAAGTGGCCCTATTCTTTAAGGACAAGATCCCATTCTGGCTTGAAGCTATGAGCCTTCTTTCCCTCTTTTCACCTCAGTCATCAATCCTTTCTGCCCTGAAGACATGCAACATCCTGAGACAATGGATCAAGGTGAGGTCAGCAGCCATGAAGAAATTCAATAAGTACTAAGTTAATAGTAGGACCAAGAGACTGCCACACTAGCATCAGATGCATTTCGATTCATTCAGGTGTTTGCAACTGTCCTCAGGATGTCTACCCCCCACCTATATTTGTCAGCCATGTCACAAACACCAACAAGTTCTTCACTTTATAAAGTGTGGAATAAGCATCTTGGAAGGCATGCCTCAATCACCTTGAAACATCCTGTCAGTTGGCCTGCTGAGGTTCATGTCCTACATGGACATAGTGCTGGGGTTGGATCCATTGCCTATTCCCCCAGTGGAACTCATATTGTCTCTGGCTCAGAGGATAACACCATTAGAATCTGGGATGCAACTACAGGGCAGTGTGTGGCAGCTCCACTCCAGGGACACTTGGATTCAGTCTGGTCTGTTGCCTATTCCCCTAATGGAACTCACATTGTCTCTGGTTCATGGGACAAGACCATTAGGATCTGGGATGCAATCACTGGACTGTGTGTGGCAGGTCCATTCCAGGGACACAGAGATTCAATTTGGTCTGTTGCCTACTCCCCTGATGGGACCCATGTTGTCTCTGGTTCTTGGGACAAAACCATTAGGATCTGGGATACAACCACTGGGCAGTGTGTTACAGGTCCATTGCAGGGACACTCATCTTCAGTCTTGTCTGTGGCTTATTCTCCTGATGGGATCCATATTGTCTCTGGTTCTTGGGACAAGACCATTAGAATCTGGGATACAACCACTGGGCAATGTGCAGTAGGCCCATTCAAAGGACACTCATCTTCAGTCTCATCTGTTGCCTATTCCCCTGATGGAAGCCTCATAGTCTCTGGTTCAGAGGACAAGACCATTAGAATCTGGGATGCAACTACTGGGCAGTGTATGACAGGTCCATTGCAAGGGCACAGTGATTCAGTCTGGTCTGTTGCCTGGTCCCCTGATGGAAACCACATTGTCTCTGGCTCTTTGGACAAAACTATTAGAATCTGGAATACAACCACTGGAGAGTGTGTGGCAGGTCCATTGCAAGGACACTTGGATTCAGTCTCATCTGTGGCCTATTCCCCTAATTGGACTCATATCATCTCTGCCTCAGAAGACAATACCATTAGACTCTGGGATATAACCATTGGACAGTCTGTTTCAAATCTATTGCAAGGCCACTCAGAATCACAATCACTCTGGTCTATTGCATATTCCCCTGATGGGACTCACATTATCTCTGGCTCAAATGACAAAACCATCAGGATTTGGGATGCAACCACTGGACAGTGTGTTGCAGGTCCATTTCAGGGACACTTAGATCCAGTCTGGTCTGTTGCCTATTCCCCTAATGGGACCCATATTGTCTCTAGCTCAGGGGACAAGACCATTAGGATCTGGGATACAATCACTGGGCAATGTGTATTAGGTCCATTCCAGGGCCACTCAGATTCTGTCTGGTCTGTTGCCTATTCCCTTGATGGGACCCACATTGTCTCTGGCTCAAATGACAAAACCATCAGGATCTGGAATGCAACCACTGGACAGTGTGTGGCAGGTCCATTGCAGGGACACTCATCTTCAGTCTTGTCTGTTGCTTATTCCCCTGATGGGATCCATGTTGTCTCTGGCTCCTGGGACAAGACCATTAGGGTTTGGAATGCAGCCACTGGGCAATGTGTGGCTGGTCCATTGCAGGGACACTCAGAATCAGTTCGGTCTGTTGTCTATTCTCCTGATGGGATTCACATTGTCTCTGGCTCTTGGGACAACACCATTAGAGTGTGGAATGCAACCACTGGGCAGCATGTGGCAGGCCCATTTCTGGGACACTCAGAATCAGTGCGATCTGTTGCCTATTCTCCTGATCAAGCCCACATTGTCTCTGGCTCTTCAGACAAAACCATCAGAATTTGGGATGCAGTCACTGGGCAGTGTGTGGCAGGTCCATTCCAGGGATCCTCACAATCAGTCAGTTCTGTTGCTTATTCACCTAATGGAACCAACATCATCTCTGGTTCCTATGATGGCTCAGTGAAAGTGTGGAAGGTACAAGACCTTGTATCCTTTGGCAATCTTTGTGAGAAAGATGGTTGGATTCAATCATCTGAAAACCTTTACTTTGCTTGGTTAGCTCCTTGGAACAGGAAATTATTTCACCTCCCCATTCCTTCTTTGATAATGTACCCTGATAGAACTGGCCAAGTAGAGACTGACTACCTTTTCTTTGAAGAATCATGGGCCTCTTGCTGGCATTGAATTTTTATATGTTGGTAATCCTGACTCACTTCAATACACATCTCATCATGTTGCAATCCATGCCAACTTGCTATATATCTACCCATCCAGAATCGTGATTTTGATAATGTAAAGGCAACTTCAAAATGACGAACATCATGTGCTGTGAAGTGAGGCTCACAATGATGCTGAATGTACATCCTCAAGGAAAACTAGGATGTAAGGAATGTAAAACAAACATGCAACAAGCTTAATGTCCAGTAAAATGCCAAGATAACACTTCTATGATCATTTACGTCAACGCGACGGAAGTAATGGAAGAGCATCTGTGCTCCAATAGAAATGGCACAAGCAATAAGTCAGCACAGGTGTTCGGAGCGACGGGCGACCGTCTGCACTCGAAATGACGCGGTCAGGGTGGAGGACAAGCACATGGGCTAAAGAAGAAAGACACGGCGAAGGCAAATGCCCAGTGTTCGAGCTCGAACAGTCGCGGTTGGCGGGAAAGGCGAAGGTTAGTGCCAGTGGGGGCATGTATATGCACAGGGGCTCGCCGATTCGCAAGCGGCTCCCGGCTTCCCGGCCCCTGTGCGAGAACAATCTGCCTCTACCTTACAAGCATGGGAACAACGGCCTGACGCTTTCGAGCGGAATCAGACGAACTGGATAGGAATCTTGCGGTTGTTTTCTGGATAAAGGAATGGACTGCTTGGAGCCTCGGCGCAGCCAGTAAAGCGACCCATTAAGACTAGTCGAACGCGGCATTGGGAAGGGGGTCTCTCGTCACAAAAATCGATATCTCGAGTCGTTTTCCCGGTTGTCGGACCCTCAGGCTGCACGAGAGAATCGTCCGTTAGTCCTGACCGCGAAGGACGGGGCACGGCAGCACGTTCACCCACCGCGATGCTCTCGTCCCTGTGCCCATCCCCTGCCTCGAGCCACCTCTCCTACCCGTTCTAGACAGGCCAGATCCATAACAGGCCCTGCCATCCGTCGACTCGCGGCGGTTGTTTGGTCGCCACCCCACTACAGGGCGCCGCAAAATGTTCGTGAAGACCTTGGCCGGCGGCGTTGTATTCGCATGTACCTTCTCGCAGTGTTTCTACTTGCCTATACCAGAGCGGGATAATGGATGAACCACAAGCTTTATGGGCTCGATGCACGCTGATGTTGGGGATCAAGGTCACGATACTGGTATACGAATGCGCTACGCGGGGGGTCGGAGAGAAAGGAGAGCAAGGGCAAGAGGCGTACTCATCTGTTTTGCGAGGACGGTGCGTCGTTTACGATTTTGTGCGGCATTGCGTTTGCGCTCGCCTTCTCGCTGACGACCGAGGATCTCTACTTTCTTTTCGACGTAGGGAGGTCTCAAGTTCGGAGGCGACGATTGTGGCGGTATGGTGGAAGGAGCACATTTGAGAGGACGTGGCAATGACCCAAGTCTGTAGTACAGTAGAGCGGTTATGAGGTCCGAGGCGTAGAGGGTGTTCAATGAGTTCTGAGAAGGACGCGGAGAGTTTCGAAGTGAGGTACCGTAGTGTGACACGGCCCCAGCCGGTTGGCAAGCTTTCGTTGACTCCGACTGTCTTTGCAACGAGATGCAATCACAATAGGCGGCGGACGCGAAGCACTATACCACAGGAAATGCCGTGTTTTTGGCAAGGCAAACACCGAGGCCCTAAGCTACCACCTGTGCGTCTTCGGCGAGGATGTCACCAACTAGTGAGTGTACTATCGCACGTCTTTCGTAAAATGCTGATCACTCCCGAAGACCCTACGACAGTGGTCAACAGTGGATCAGCGGGGATATACTCTGTCGTCTTCTACCCCGACGGAAAGCATTTTCTTGCAGGGACGCGCAATGGAATTCGGCGTTGGCGACTCGCAAACGGCCAAGAGGAAGAGGGAGGCAAACGGGCATGGACTTGATCGCCATCGCTGTGTCGAGGGACGGCCGCTGGGTCGTGCGTCTGGAGCGTGGTGCTGCAGGAAAAGACCCTCGAGGTGGAGAGCTCGAACCCGGTGTGTGCGGTCGATGTTTCGCCCGATTCGAGCCAATTTGCTACTGGTTCGAGAAGCAGGGCGAGCATCTGGAGCATGACGACCGGGGAAAGACTGGTTGGTCCTCTTCGACATGACAACACTGTCACAGCAATCAAGTTCTCTCCCAATGGCGAGCACGTCGCTACTACCTGCCGTCGTGGGCCCATCCGTGTCTTTAGCAGTCACAACGGTGACAACCTCATCACCATCAAAATTATCATACCCTCATCACCCCCAATTACCCCGCTTGCGTGGTCGAGTGACGGGGAGCGAATCTTCGCCGCGTCAGGTGACAGGAAAATCAAGTGCTACCATCTATCCACGAGATCCCAGCTTTCCGAGTCGCCTGTTCTCTGTGGCGGTACCATAGAGTCAATTGCCCTAGCCCCAAACGGAAAATTTGTTGCTACCTACGCATATTTTATCATATTATTTCTGGATGCATCAACGCTCGCTCGGATTGGCACTGTGGTCGAAGGCAGCGGGGATATACGGGCGATTGCTCTCTCCCCCGACAGTAGTAATCTTGCAACGGGGCAGCATAACGGGAAAATCGTGATCCGTAATCTTAGTAGTGTCCTTCCAGACTCGTATGGTCCCTTTCAAGTAAGTCCATTCGTGACATCGGACCACCGCTTACACTTGTGGTAGGCATCTCCCCGCGTGAAGAATATTCGGGTGCGAGTAAGTGTTCTCTTTTGAAGGGCAAACAGATGGCATGTACCCAACGCTTGTCCAGGGATCCGCAGTAGAGTCTGGAAGGCGATCCGTTCGTTGCCCCTCGACTCCGTATGTGGAAACTTACCAAACTTCCGTTCTCTTAGGCACGAGAAGGTGATGACCCGGCCTGGAGGATCCGTGTGACGGTATGCGTGAATTCTCTGTACTCATATCACGCAGTTCACGGGGGATCCCACAGCAACACGCACACGGCGTGACCATCATGATCAGGGTTCCCGCATGGATGTGCTGCTGTTCGCAGTCGAATTCCGAAGATGCGACGCCGTCAAGACATAACCTCGGAGATGATTCGAGCTTGTAGACTTGGCAGTGCTGATTCGGCAGTATGTTACTGCCGACACAGCTTCAGTGATCGGTCACCGTTCATTGAACTCGCCAAAATCTTCGCCGCCTGACTGTCACTGGGCAAGAGGGCTTGGAGGGTCGGAGGGAGGGGGAAAGTAATAATATAATTCGAGGCCTACATGTTCGCTCAGAGTCGGGATATTCTGGATGAACCAGAGCGATACATGGCACTCTTCAAGGATACGGGCAACTAAATGAATGGGCCCTGCGGTAGAGCGGCAGTTCCACCTGCTGTACTGATACGTATCGCCACGACCCCCAACACCTTTTTATTGACGCATCGAATGGCCACACGCTGACTATGGAAACCAGTGAGTGCTAGCTCTCATGAGCCGAATAAAGTGACTAACAATCCACTAACCAAGGCCCTGCAATAATGGCACTTAAAACAGATGGTTCGCATACCGTGACGGGGGTGCAGGTAAACGCATTTCAATCTGACGGGAAGCGCCTGTTGCTCGAGCCACCGTCCCAGGTCTTTGATTCCTCCAACCATCCTCGTAATGACGGGCATCCAACTGATCGCTCACCCTATGCCAACTCGGGCGCCCTACCCACAACCCCGTTTTTAGAGACGCACACAGAAGTGACTCTCGATGATGTCGAGCCATGCGAGGACACTTCAGTGCTTCGAAGATGGTTACGGTCGAGATTCAAGAGACCTTCGCTGATTGCCAGAGGCAAACGTCAGGAAGTGAGTGTCCATTCGACGCGCGCAGACGCGGGTGAGCTTAACCAGCCCTGTCAGCGAACTGTCGCGAAAGCAGTCCGGATACGGCATGTTCAGCAGCCGCCACGAGCAAATGGTGCATCCCGACCTTCGGGGGGTAGGGTCCGCGTGACGGTCCGTGTGTCTCCTTGAGCCTTAATCGTCACCCTCACCACCGCTCAGCACGAGCCAGGATCAAGGGATGCTGAAGTCATAATTCGGGTGCCCGCCTGGACGCTGTGCATTCGCGCAAATATTAAAGATGGAATGCATTAATATCCTAATGACGGAGGCCGGGGAAGGGAGCTGGCTATCAGTCGTAGAGGGTGCACAGTCGAGAGTCGGATATGGTGTAATGGCTAACATTGCCGCCTCTCACGCGGCAGCTCGGGGTTCGATTCCCCGTATCCGAGACCTTTTTTTGATTAGGACTTTTTTGCTGTCATCAACCAGGACTTGCTGGCCCTCATCATTTTCCTGCCCATAGCATAAATGTCATTTCTAATTGATATACTTCTTCCCCGAATGGTGCCGATAATCCATTCCTCACTAGGGGACATCTCAACTAGTTAATCCACTGCTGAATGATCAATCGGCTAAGAAAAAGAATGCACGAGTAGCACGAGCTCGATGTTTGAACTCTCAAGAGCGTCAAACCCCGCAGCGATGACTTCGGCCACAGCCTACGGCAGTAGTACTTCCTCCCAGAGTGTTTGATTATCGTTCGATCTGGCAGAACATCAGGGTTTTAAATAACGGGATTGGGCATGTCAGAGCGCATATCGTAGCATAAGGGAATGCAGAGAGGGATGGAGAATATGCGATGTATAAGAAAACGACGAGACGACGAATCACGAATGACGTTCTGTCTGCCCCACCAGACTTCACTCACTCCCAGGCTGTTCCGCCATAGATGGCGACGTGGATTCAGCCATGTACAGGACCAGTTTACTTTTCTGGGTTAGGGTTCCTGGATAGGGTGTCACGGTCAGTGGGGATACCGAAAAACGACGCCTGTGGGAGAGATAAGGCTAGGGACACGCACATTCTCCGCTTGCCTCCAGGGAGGGTAGTCACATTCACGAATCTACGAATACATCAACAACAATTCCACCCGTGGGCTCAGATTATTGCGCACCTACGGTTGTAAAGCATGCGCTTCTTGGCACGGCCTTTCGGGTTCTTCTTCTTCTCCTGCTTTTCAACCTTTGGCGTTTGCGATTTAACCTTGCCTGCACGAGCAAGAGATCCGTGAACTACGCGGGTGTAGAGGCTGAGCGTGTGTGTTCGATGCGGGAGACGACTGAGGACGCACCTTTCCCCATATTGTTGGCGATGAGGCTCGAGCTGATCGCATGTCCATCCTAAGCGGGGGCGGAACAACTATACAGTTCTTACGTAACAACTATCGGGAACGACCGAGGGCATTAGAAATCAACTCCTATAAACTCAAGTATGTTCTGGTCCGTTGGCGATATCCAATAACCGTCATACCATCTGGTATCATCGCGATGCGAGAAGGCTCAGAAGAATTGGAGCGCCTTCATCCGTGGCTAGACGATGCAGACATTGTCATCACTGCCCAAGGAAAATACTTCCGAGTCCACCGTAGCGTCGTCTTATACCTTTACTCCGAAGTTTTCAATGATATGTTTGCTCCCGCAGCCATGACGACGCCATGGAAGATGCCATTGATGGATGTTCAGTCGTACATCTGACGCATTCCCTGACGTTGAAATAATGCTCGAGGCTTTGTATGATCGAAGGTCATACTCGAGCAGCCTAGTGCTAACCAGTGCATGACAGCCACGCTTCCTAACCCTATACCAGTTTCCGTCCTATCGGCATTCCTGCGTTTAGGTAAAAAATATGTTATACGGCAGTTGTTCCAGGAAGCAAAAAGGATGCTTTCATTCGACATGCCAGCGCTGACTCGGGTGTCGAAGATATCGGCTAGGGATGACGCTGTCTTGTTTCCTCGCGTCTGCGGAGCGGACCCGCGCAACTTCATGGTCATGAACATCGCAAGCGAATTTGGGCTCATCTGACAGCCATCGTCGCCACATTCTGTTGCTGTGTCACTTGTCCCATGCTGTCCGTTACCGATGGCTACGACTTCAATGGTTCTTTGTGTGAACAAGCGGTGTTGCTTCCTGGTAATGCTACATCGCAGAGGTGGAGAGAGAGCTTTTTCGGTGTGTCTCCTATCCAGCGTCTGACTGCGAAGGCAATTATTCCTATAAAAACGATTGCGATGAAGCTGTCCTTTCCAACCTCCGCTCCGTTCGATGCCTCCGACACTCCTTTTCACCATAGATAGACGCTTGGGACGGCGGCCTGTGCGGGATATGCAGAGCCGACTTGAAAAGGAATCACGAAGAAGCAAGGACCAGGTTGTGGAATGAATTACTTGTTGCTTTGGGTTTGTGTCACTGGGAAAACATTGATGTGGACGCAGAGATGAAAAGTCGATAAGCGCAACAGTTCATGTTATGTAGCAAGCAGTCAATGCAGTAGATTCCGTTGTGAAACTTGAACTTTCGGACGACGATGGCTGTTTCCATCATTCGTCATCATGATTTTCAACAAGTTCTAATCTGTCATGACCTCCCTCACGCCACTCAGTAACCAGTGGTAAGTATATAAACCCTCTACCACAAGTCATCAAATCCATTTCCCTTCGTCACGACCAACGACTACGGACGGTGCCGCTCGATCAGTAGTAGTATTCTTACGGGATTGCCTCGTTTCGTCTTAACATTTAGGCCAATTCTCTCTCCCCTGCTCGCATATTAGCTCTCTCGCATTCCATCTCAAGACCGGACGTCGAACGCTGTCCTACAGCGAGGGCCTCATGAGCACTGAAGCAGACAAAGAACCTCCAGTAGCTCAGAAAACAGAATCGGATCGTCTCGATCCATGGCTCGAGGACGGTAACATCGTCCTTGCCGTCCAAGAAAAATATTTTCGCGTTCATCGCAGCATCCTGAGTTCCTACTCCGAAGTCTTCAAGGATATGTTTGATTGCATCCAGCCCAACGAAGGAGAGAGATCCGAGGAGCTCATCGAACAGTGTCCCGTCGTACACCTCCATGACGCGGATACCGATGTTCAGATCGTGCTCAAGGCCATGTATGACCGAAGGTACGAGGCGATCGCTACCGGTTCCCGTTGGCGAGTCGCTGACGAAGCGGTGATAGTTACCCCCTGCCGTACTATGAAAAAGTCCCATTTTCCGTCGTCTCGGCGTTCCTGCGTCTGGGCGAAAAGTACGACATCGAGCAGCTCGTGGACGAGGCGAAAGCGAGACTTTGTTGCCCGTTCGAGCCCACGTTGAGCTTCGCCTCAAAGGTCTCGTCGTCCCCGACGTACTCGACCAACTTTTCCTTGTTCCCGGGCGTCGTCGGCTGCGATCCGCACAACTTCATGACGATGAATCTCTTACAGGAGATGGAGCTCAGGGCGCCGCTCCCGTTGGCGATGTACCAGTGTGTCGTGGCCTGCCCCGTGAGCGTCGTCGTCGATGGCTACAAGTCCAACGGGACGTTCTGCGCGCTGTCCCCCGCCAACGTGCGGGCGTGGATCCTCACAAAGAACGTCCTCGACAACTTTCGCGTTCGACTGGCGCAGAGCTTGCGCGTGTCTGGCAACTGCGTCGTCCAGTCGAGTTGTGCGCTTCACGTCCGTCGGCTGTGGTCGGACGACGTCACCGTCACACAACCATTCGGTCCGTGGAGGCACGAGTGGGACAAGCTGTTTTGCGACGCGTGCAGGGCAGACTTGAATGGGTTGCGGAACGCGGCGATCCAGAGAGCGTGGAACCAGATACCCACGGCGTTTGGATTCGATTCTTGGGCAGGGGTGGCAAGGGACAATGACTTTCCTTCGTTACACGAATTTTAGGAATACCAGTATACAATGACGATATCATTTTCGCTGCTCATTAAGCTTGAGGGGTTCGGACCGATTTGATCAAGACCCCTAACGTTACTCGTCGAAGTTTCAGCCACCAAATCATGCCTACTACTACGAAAACTTCACCTCAAGTGAGAGTGGAACGTCTCGATCCATGGAAAGAAGACGGCAACATCGTCCTTGCTGCTGAAGAAAAACACTTTCGCGTTCATCGCAGCGTCTTGAGTGCCTATTCTGAAGTTTTCAAAGACATGTTCGACTGCTTTGATCCTCATTCCAATGCGTGCGACTCGGAGCCCTTCATCGAAGGGTGTCCTGTCGTAGACCTCCAGGACACGGCCATCGATCTCCGAGTAGTATTGAAAGCAATGTACGACAGAATGTCAGTGGGCCCGCGGCGTCACCGCCCAGAGTCACTGACGTTCCCTAATAGTTACCCCGCGCGAAACGTGGATGAGAAAACGCCCTTCTCTGTCGTCTCCGCGTTCCTGCGTCTGGGAGAGAAGTACATGATTACAGCCCTCACGGCGGAAGCGAAAGGAAAGTTGTGCTGCTATGGCGGTCCCATGTTTATGACCAAGGCAGCATCTCTTGCGGCGCCGCCATTTCTCACTGCCAACTTGTTCCCGATGATCACCAGCCGCGACCCACACGATTTCCAACTCATGAACCTCTTGCAGGAGATGAATATTAAAGCGCCTCTTCCGGTCTTGTTGTATCGATGCATCGTTACCTGTCCCCTTGAGATGGTCCTCGATGGCTACCAATTCGACGATTCGTCCTACACCTTGTCCGCCGCTAACCTGCGGTCATCTCTGTTGATGAAAAACGAGATCGGGACTTATCAAACGCGCCTGACGACAGTCACAAAGTCACCTGTTAGTTGTGCTGGATGGCTTTGCGAGCGCAACATGTGTCGGCTCTGGTTGGGCAATATGGATGAACCGTTCGGTCGATGGAGGCCTGAGTGGGACGATTTCTTCTGCGGGAAATGCTTACCAGATTTCAAGAGGAAGCGCGAGGTAGAAATGATTCAAGCGTGGGGTCGAATGCCTGCAGTTTTCGGTCTTGACTCTTGGAGGGACGTGGAAAATGGTATTTAGTGACTTCGCCTCGGATGTTACATATTTCTACCATAACCTACAGAAGTGATCACTTGCACGCTCCATTATGCCAGGTGAACAACGGGACCCGTGCGCACGAGGTTGATCAAATAGTCGGTCTCGGTTTTCATAACATATACCATAGACAGGCGCGACGCATGGAAACAATCATAAACGAGTCGAGTACATGAGCACAAAGAACTGTTCTGGTGGGGCTCCATTTTACTCTGCGTCGACGACGGTCGTTTGAAGACCCTTATGGTCAAAATTCAGAAAAAACAACTGCATGAAATGGAAAAGAAAAACATGCCTTGAATGATGTCACTTCAACGTGGCTAGCATACGTGTAGAGCTTCTCCTTTGCGTTCTCCTCATCGTTACGTTTGCCTGGTACGCGCATGAGACAAACCGACCGGCAGGAAAATAAACAGACTCACGTTCCAGCTTAACGCGTATCCGGTGTGGAACGGTTTTGATACCCTGCGCCCACAGGGCCTGGTTAAGCTTGGGGTCGAGTCGCACGTCCTTTGTGCCCATTGATTTCCTGGCGAACTCGACGACGGATTTGACAGCCCAAGGGGCACGTTTTTTAAACGAACGGCCATGCACGCGCTTGTGCAGATGGATCGTGTACTCGCGCGTTACGACGTCTTGGAGAGCGGAGCGCTTGCCAGTCTGAGACGGTCAGTGCGAAACATCGCTGGAAGGCGCCATATAGACTGACTTTGCCGCCTTTTGTTCTTGTCTACGTTGTATGTCAGACGGTAAAGAAACGAGGGCGAGTCACATACCATGTCTTGAGGATGAGTCGGTGTCGAAGAGGATGGACAGGATAAGGTTTGTGGCTGGCAGATTACGATACAGTTGTTCGGTAACCGCCGATGCCGAAGATGGCGTGTGGCCTTTGCTTTGAGTGGCAGGCTGAGAAACCGGCTTCATCGTGCCATAACAACCGAGGTGGATCGACCACGCTTGAGGGTGCATGGCGGGCCATAGAACGGATCGCTCTCTTGGGATCCTTTATGCACGGCTTAAAATTTGATTTCCAATAACACAACGCATATTCTACCATCACAAGCTTCCGTTATCCACCTTCCAATGAAGTTAGTCGCAGGATTCGCTTCGTAGTATCTACACCTCAAAAACGTCGTTCGTAGCCTTTCGTAGGTCCCTTTTCTCGTCGTCTATTCACCTTGGAACGTCTTGTGACTAGCGGACTAGTACGCGCTCTCATCAACTATGTAGCCCATACACGATACCGTATACATACTTTTTTTGCACCCCGTCTTTCTTGTGAGGACGCCGATCGCGAGTCATGTTCAAAGACCGCGGCGCGTGATAGTCGGATGTTGGGCTACATACACCATCTGCCACGTAGAGCTCCTACTCGAAAGACTCCCTTGTGGATACATCCCCTCTCCTTTGGCTTCCTTCACTCGTACTTCGGACATTTACTGCCGTCGACGGAGAACTAGCCAAGTCTCCACTCCACCAAAAAGCCTTTCACTTTGCTGGACCCTTCGGGCAGTTAACGACTCGATGAATGGCAAGACATTCTGGGCGAGGCTGAAACGCGTACCGACACCATTGGCGCTGCTAGTGGGATTGTTACTTGGGCTGCTCATCGGTCGCTCACTACCCTCTAGTGTGCGTCTCTAGTTTGATGCTACACGTCCCTAGATACGACGCTCACTCACTTTCAACCAGTTACTTTCCCCGTCTTGGAAACCTATATACGTTTCACGCCTCTCTGCACGGAAACAACTGACGCTACCAACTATTGAACAACGTCGTCGAGTGCTGGAAATCCTCTCAACGCTTTCACCTCACCACACGACAGAGTGCACACGCAACTCTCAGCCTCTATACGTCCAACAGGTCCGAGAACGCTATAAGTCGCTCGTAGGCTTTCAGCCTACTTCAAAAGCCCCCTGGTTGTCGTCCTTCGATTTGGGTGGCTTCGGTGACTCCCAACACGTCCATCTCGCCCCGACGAAAGAACACAAGTACTTCTTTGCCATCAACTTGTATAATTCATTCGATATCATCCCAGATCTATTCGCGACGCTCTTTCGGGTCTCGGCCATACTTGGGTACCATAACGTGTATGTCTCCATATATGAAAATGGCTCGACCGATCAGACCAAGGCACTACTTCGCATATTTGATGCGCTCACGAAATCCGTCGGGCTGAGGGTGACGATTCGCACGTCAACGAGGACGAGAGGAGCATTCAACCACCGTATCGAATACCTTGCAGAAGTTCGGAACCAGGCATTCAACCCGCTACACGAGCTCAGAGACTCTCACAACGAATATTTTGATACCATCATTTTCATGAACGACATCCTACCCTGTGTGGACGATATCCTGGAACTTATCTGGCAAAGCAGGAGACAGAACGCGGGCATCACTTGCGCCGCAGACTATATGTATCACGACGACCTCGTGAGTTATTCATTACTTCGTTGCTATGTCCGCCATCTGACTCGAGAAACACGTAGGGCTCGCCTGTCTTTTACGACAATTGGGTGTCTCGCGACATCAATGGCACGGCATTGGAAAATGCGCCCTTCGAAGCAATCTTCCATGACCCCCTTTCCTCTGAACGTTTCCAGTTGCATCTTCCCCTCCAGGTACAATCATGCTGGAATGGCGTTGCAGTGCTGGATCCCGCGCCTTTTTATACGCCACCATACGTCCGCTTTCGCATGGCAAAACTAGTCGAAAACGAGTGTTCGGCATCTGAATGCAGTCTCATATGTAATGACTACTGGGAGGCAGGTTACGGTCGCATACTGATGGTACCCAGAGTGAAATTGGCATATGACAAGGTGGGCAGGGGAAGTCTCTTTGGTTGACATTACTCAAGTCTGGTCATACAGAAAGTGTTTGATATCATACATCCTCAAAGGCGCAACTTGACTGCTATACGTGCATACGTTCGTCTCGGGGGTCTTCCCGAAAACCCCCGTACGGACCCCCAAGATCGGTCATGGTTTGGTCCCCACGACAGGCTTTTCACTCTAGAGGAAAGCGAGGAGATAGAGTTTGTCCCTGGACCTTCGCATGGTGAGTGGTCTCGTGCGTCAGCTGGCTTTTGAAAACTGAGTGCGCTTGGCCAGTATGGTGTTGGGGTTGGGACGGTGCAGGTGATATCGATGGTCCCGACATGGATCCTATATGGGAGCCAATGCCAAATCGGTCGCAGAGTGAAGAGGCGGTGGCCGTCAAGCACCAGAGGTTGATGGACGGACTATGAAGATCCGTGGAGTTAGACCACTGTTTTGTCCATAGTGTTGATCAATCGCCTTACATTTTGGGTTTGATCACTCTGCAGTTCAATCAAGTGTTGTATTTCTGGAAGACGATAACGATGAAGGGCTTTTGGCACAGTTGGTAGCGCGCATGCTTCGCAAGGATGATTGCATGAGGTCGTGGGTTCAACTCCCACAGAGTCCATTCGTTTTGGCCACACGATATTTTTGAAGCGGATGTATTTACGCGCAGGATGACCAGTGCCCGCTCAATCGTCGCTGATAACGCGTTTGCTGTGAGCTGGTGTTCATTTGATGCCGTCAGAATTTGCGAGGGCCGCCGCGGCCGCATTTGAGCCGATTCGCCACTTTACAACGTACCCGAGGTTGTTTCGTCTTTGGGACACGGATGACCCATGCAGCGACGCTCAGGCTTCGCGAAAGGACTAGCACGCTGCAGCATCTCTATTCCGTCCCAGCACAGTCTTACCGGAATGGGCATCGACCCAGTGCGTTCACGATGGCACCGACGCTCCTTCGGCGTACCGAATCGAATATGGGCCCTCCTGCTCGCCTTCGCGTCCCTCGCGGTCATATCCCGCCAATTCCTCTCACACCGCCAACCGCAGCGTCTCAGCACCGCCGGGCTCGTACCGATAAATTACTTGAACTCGGTCAATGTCTCGGGCGTTGACACGTCAACCAATCCGTTTCGTTTCTGTCCCGCTTTCGGACCTGGCGATGACATTGCGAAAAAGTACAGCACGACCGCGCTTGCGCAGAGTCGAGTACACCTGGGGAGCGGCGGGCGAGTGCACCGAGTGCTTCACAAGGCGCTACTGGGTCAGCCTATCACCATGAGCGTGTTAGGTGGTTCTGGTGAGTCTCGTTCTACGCCGTCTTTCGTCGAGTTAATTCTGGCTAGTGACGGCATGTCATGGTGCCGGCGATGACCCTCTATCGCCGTCGTGTTATCCCTCCCTCTTCTTCCAGTGGTGGTTGAGCATATTTCCTCATCCCGCTTCGGAGCTCACCAATGGAGCCATGCGTCGGACGGATTCCGGTTATTTTGGCTTCTGTAGCGCGCATCATGTGCCCGAGAATACCGACCTCGTGATACTGGAGTTCGACGTCGATGACCCAGCGTGAGTGATGCTTGCTCGCGTGGTCTATGCACGCGTTTCTTATCTGCTTCCTCCAGTGACCAAAATGGCATGGAATATTTCGAGCTCCTCGTTCGCTCGTTACTCGACAGACCCGAGCAGCCTGCCGTCGTCATCCTTGGCCACTTTAGCCCACAAATTCACGACGCGTACGGTTTCATTGGACCGGATCACTGGCACAGCATCGTCGCGCGATTTTACGACGTGCCTCACGTCAGGTGTGCCACTTTGTCTTTGCATGGAGACTGTAGTCATGTTTCTGCAGCGTGAAACCCATTCTTTTCCCTACGTACATGACCGACCCGGACCTTGTAAAGCCATACTACGCCGACCGCGTCCTCGCCAATTCCCAGGGTCACGTTCTGCTCACAGACGTCCTGATTTCTTACTTCCAGTCTCAGGTCTGCGCTGCATGGGCAACGGCTGGGGGCCATGCCTACGAGGCAATACCTCTCGCGCTCTCTCCGGGACCCGTTGGTGACACTCACCTTTTCGGCGGTGTCGGTGCCCGGAAAGGCGGAGCACCCCCTGAACCCGTCAAGGACGGAGAGGGAAACGCCGCGCATGAAAGAAAACCTGTACAGGTTCCCGCTGTAGACACGCAACCCGTCGATCTCTACCCCGAACTGCGCATCCCGCCCGCCCTCATCGACAGTCGACCGCAGGAAAAGCGTCCGTTCGAGGAGCCAGCGCCGTTCTGTGCATCTGCCAACGATCTGGTGAACCCAGTGCCGCCGTCGCTCTTCTACGGTTCCGGGTGGCACGCGGCGCATCCTGAGAAAGGGACCTCGCCCTTGCTGACCGCCGAGTATTACTGGTACAGCTGGTTGCCCCACAGCTTGTTACGCGTGCAGATCAAGGTTGGCGCGGGCGACGTGGGGATCTATTACGTGAAAGAGCCCATCGAAGAGATCGGGGAAGGGAGCCAGATCGAGTGTTGGGTGGACGACAACATCCGAGGGGCTGTGATCATAGAAAACGCGGGCAACGTCGACGAGCCCACCCCCACGTACGTTGATATTTCTTCTCGTGCCCGGTCGTACACTCAAGCTGTCGCGCTTTCGCAGGCTGGAGGTGATCGACCACCTCGTGGCGAGAGGAAGTCATTTCGTAGACTGTTTGTTGTTAGGTGAGGAAGGGCAGACGCTTCCTCCGTTCAAAATTATCGGGATCTTCGCAACGTGACGGTATTTGGACCTCGGTTGGACCCGTACATTTCTTGAATACTACATACTTGTAGACATGTTGGTCAAGTCAAGGGATGGGTGCAGCAACAGCGTGGGAACAATGACGTCGAAATGCTGTGCTACCTAGCCTCGCGTCGTCAGCAAGCTGCGCACTCTGCCTTATATCTGCTTCACGAACATCACACCGCTGCGTTTTACGACTTTTCCTGCCTGTCTTGTACGCTACTGTTGAACGAGAATGAATTACTCGAGATCTCCGCCCACCGGTGAGTTTTCCTTGTTCTACTAGTTGCAGCGCTAAACTAAATCGATTCGCGACAGAGGCACCACCCGCATATCGCTATGTCGCGAGGGTTTATGGGAGAAGTCTGAGACCCGTCGTCTTTGCAAGTGCGTCACATCGCTCGCTTTCCCGAGGGTATACTTATAGTCCTGCATAGTGTCTCTTGTTACGGCCGTTTGGGCCTTGGCATGGTAAGCGTCTCTCTAATATATTTATGGCGCGAGCGAACTGAATGGAAATCTGTTTCAGGACCGTATGTGGCAGGCTCTACGCTCGACGTAATTCGTCGTTTAACCATTGGATTCTAGGTGTCGTCCTTCAAACAACTGCAGGCCGCCAAAAGCGGTGCGTCGCACGGTGATTATGGCTGCTAACGATGTGACATCCGTTTCAGATGACCTGCCGAAGCTCGCTCCGCTAGCGATAGCGCAAGGAGTGATGTACGCAGTGGCATGCGCTTTCCAGACGTTTGGTATGGTTGCTGCGGGCATGGTGAGTTCTAGAACGGGCTATGAGGCGTGGCTCACTTCTGTCCAGCAACGTGTTCGTTTGATCAGATTGAACGCGTTACTGACTGCAATGAGTACGGTCATCGTGATTGGAGCCGGAATCATGCGGGTCGTCACCCACTTCGTGTTCAAGGCACGTGGATCCACCTTGATGTCTCCTCGTTGCTCACGTCCTGGTAGTCTGATCTGATCGAGGAGTGTACGACTCTCGTGGGAACTGGATCCATCGGCTCAGTCAGTGCCCAAGTCTACTTCTCTCGCCGTCGCTGATACTCTTCCTGCAGGTCTTTGGGATCTGGGGTCTAAACCCACCGGAAGGCCTTGACCCGGTCGAGGCTTTGCAATGTGAGTTCCCGATGTATAGCCTACTCTGCCGATGATGTGACACGCTGTAGACTGCAACAATGCCTGGGGTCATGATTCCTGGGCGGAGATCATAGCAGTTATCCTCGAGATCCGTAAGCGGCGTTTTATCTTGGGATGCGCTAAGACCTAATCGTCCTCTGGTCAGTCCTCGGACTATTGTTTACGTCCCTCGCGTTCGCGTATTACCGACAGTCACTCGATCCCACGAGCCCCGCCAACTCGTCTCGTTTACCGTCCAACCAAGCACGCCAGGACGGTTATCCCATGTACTACAACCCTCCGTATGACGCGTCCGCCTACGCGCCCGTCTACCTACCTCCGCCTGGCCCACCCCCTGCGGACGGTAAGCCACCGGAATACAAGCGCGGCGCATATCAAGGGGGCAAGGAGTCGAAGGACGATCCGTTTTCCGATTATGATGGTCCGAGTGTACCCATGCCGACCCATTGGGTGGAGGACCGAGAGGCGACGAGGCCATGAGCACGATGGGGGATACCTCTGACCTTTTTCTTTCACACTTATACTCGATTCTTATTGTAGGCATTTGATGCTCCTTTTATGTCACTCGGACGAATCTCAGGCCATACTTCATTTTTCGGACGATGCGTGATGGTCTTCTGAGATTACAACTGGAACTATGACTCAAATAGTTTGAATTATCTACTGACTTGGTTCATATCAAACATAAGTGATACCACCCATCTAGAATTCCATAGACATACATATAGACTATCACTGGCGGCTCGGGTGATTACTAGGTCCAGGTGGTCATACGTTTCCAGTGAAACATTTGAAGTGCTTATGCAGGGCAGGAAGATACGCAATCGCGAGCCTCGAGGAGAGCGATCCGTGATATTCATCATGATCCAAGGTGACGTTGTGGGCGATTTCATGGGCCATGATGAGCAACCTGATGCATCGGATTCGATCATGGTCATTTGCGTATGAATGCTCGCTCGACATACCACTCGGTGATCGCTCTCTTCTCCTTCTCGACGCCTTTGACGTTCCTAGGGTAGTCTGCACCGTGCCGGTCAACTTGCGTAACTCGCAACACGACACGAAAATTTCCTCACAGAACTTGTGGTAATGTGCCAGATTCAGAAAGATGTATTTCTGATCTCGATTGAACGCCATCAGGTCGTCGTCCGTGTCCTTCCAGAAGACGTAGCAGGTCTTGGCGACCCCTGGACCGAACACGCTGCCCAAGTCCGAGATGAGTTGTGCAAATTCCCGGAGGGCTGCCCGTGGTGGCTGGTGACAGCGTGCGTCGTCTACTTGAGTCAGAGGGAACGATCGAGTGGACTGGCTCGAGAAACTCACGTGCCAAAAAGAACCTGATCTGCGGCCCATCGTCTTGTACATCCTCTGTGTTCGCATGTGAGCAGGGTCCGGACAACGTAGGGAGAGACCGACCTTTCTCTACTAGCCCTATCTTGCGGGCCTTTTTGCAATGGCTACTGTGCTTCGTAACGCCATGGTGCGGTTGACAAGGTGCAGTGAAATCAGGAGGAGCAGCGGAGTCGGATGCACAGAACGACGCGATCGCCCTATTCAGATCTGCCGAACAAGAACGTGATCAAGACGCCCCAAGAGTACAAATCACTTTACCATCTTCCAGAGATGCTGCCTTGCGGCCACGAGATCTCCAAGTCATCGAGCTTGCCCCGAACAGTTTCGCCACACAGCTGGGCACTGGGAACTCCACTTTAAATTTCTTCTTGGACTCTACGTGAGGGGACAAGTTGGAATCGGATTGCAACAGCACGTCAACAGTCTCACCTATTGCAGCTGGGACGATTGACGGTTCAAAAAATTTCTCGCCGCCATAGTAGCCTTCTAATCTCTTGTCGTCCATTGCGATCAACGACGCCAGGAGCAGCACGTCATTCGGTCCAAAGCTTTTGAGCAAGACGCGACAAAGCGCTACAGCAACGCTTCGTGAAAGATTAGCAAAGATCACCTTGACAAGCAAATGCAAACGACATACTCGTTGCGCAGGTCTGCTGACTCGCTCGAGTCTTCCAACTCGACCACCCAAAGGGTCGATTGGCCGGGCTCGGAACCTGCCTTGGCTGGAACAACCCGAGTCGTTATCGACTTTGCTTCTACGCCGTCGGCAAGGACTCCGTACGGCGGCGCATACGTTTTCTGCATTTTGAGAGTCCTGCAGGCCCTCACCCGAAAGTCCTCCGTCGAGCCTTGCTCGTAAAACGATGCAGCCGTCTTCTCGCTTGTTTCCCGCTGGCGCATAAAGTACTTGGCGCGCCGGATGACTTGGTCACGGTCCAACGGTAGTTTGTGTTTGTCGTATGGATGAGAGGGTACGATGTCGTACTGCACGTACGTTCCGAGAAATTCAGAACCCATTTTGCGGTACAGTTCTACGTCGAAGATAAGTTGGTTGGTGACGAGCGCCGTAAGCAGCCACCTACTCTCCATGACATCGTCTTCGGGGGCCAAAAATACATGAATACCGAAATCACGACATTCCCAGTCGCCTATCACTACTTTGTGTGCCGGTAACAGTTTGCTGTTATCCCTGAGCCGCCGGAAAGCAAGAAACATCGAAGCGCACTGCATGCGGTGCCTGTCGCCCTCAGGAATCGAATCAAACCGCAAGGTGATTGTAGACAGGTCCCCGCGGTACCTAGAGATAAATTAGTTATCACACATGTCGCCTATATAGGACTCACAATTGAGTGTCATTCTCAAGAGCTGTTAGATATCCCTGAGGATCCTGCACGATCTTGCGGGCGATATCTGCAGCCTCAGGTGACTTCTTGGCACAGCAGGATTCCAAGAAAGCATTCCCATTCTGACCGAAATCGACAAATGGAAAGTTGTTGCGATAGTGTGCCTTCGTATCAGACGATACGATGAAGCAATCTTTCGGGCAATAGTATTCGATTTTCGATGATTCCGACACATGCTTTAGACCCTTCACGGGTACGAAGGGGAGAGTCGAAATTCGTTCTTGTAGCTTCACGACGGGAAGGTCTTTAGGTCACTATCAGACTAACATCCGAGCATGCTGCACGACGTAGACGTACTTCCATATCGAGATAAATGGTCGACCCAGAGCTTGGCGGTATCCTGGTCTGGAAACGTGCTTTCTGGAGTCCTGAGATTTTTGATAATCGTGTCGACAGAGGGGTCCTCTTTGACACCCAGTTTCAAGTCGCGACTCCGTAGTGCTTGCTTGAAGCCTAATTTATCCCAAATAGACGACGCCAAGACCTACAAAGATATTCAACTATGTGGTGCCAGACTACTCGTCACATTACCTCGTTCGGACGACCAAGCACCCCGCACTTTGTCGGGATAAAGGCAAACTCGGCAAAGTCATCCGGCTTGTAAGCATCGTAGTATGTCTCGAGATTTGATAAGAAATATTGAAGCGCATAATGCCGAACCTCTGGTTCGTTTGATGCAGCAAGTTCGATTATCTTGTGGATTAACGGATATCTCTGGATGCCCAGAGATTCGATAAATGATACCGGTGGGAGCGAGCCTGAATGGACACCGGTGTAGAGACAGTGTGGCAATGCAAGAACGGGGAGTCCTAGTTTGCGCATATCTTCACTAGGGAGGTACAACTTGGTCGCAGATACCCGACCATGATTCTCCGACCAGAAGATTCTCCTCTCCTGCAAGTCAGTGAACTGCTGAACCGTAAGTTGCTTGTAAACCAGGTAAGATAGAAGGCGATAGTTGGATTCGTCTGAGGCGGCAGTCTCCAACCTACAAAATCTATGAAGAGGAGCAGCGGAACGACGAGCTAGTTTCCATACCGTTCAATCATATCCCTCCACTCCATCTCGGGGCGCACGCGCAGGGCGGCTAGCACGTGCCGCACGTGCTCTGCGCTTACCGTCTTACGTTCAAAACCTTCTGTGGTGGCAACGGGAATCGCTAGAATATCCAGGAATTCGTCCTCTATCACGACTGGAGCATCCTGACAAATGTCGGCCTCCACGAAGTAAGAATCGGCCGGGAACATTAGCCCCATATTAGTAGGTATACACTTTACGTCCTCCACTAGGTCAGCAATCTCGTCCCACACTGACTGCGCAGGATCATCCATGAGGGCGAATTGAAGGAGGACACGTAAGACACGACGGCCCGATTCCAGGTCCCCATTGAGGGCGAGCTGTTGCACTTGGGCGCAGGCGTAATTGAGCCAATGAAGCAGCGAAAGCGGAGTCCAATCGAAACACTCGATAGTATGCCGTGTAGGCACACCCGACGAGATGTTGACCTGAATGTTGTCTGGAGAAAAGACGTCTGAAAGGGAGAAAAATGTGAAATGTTTGACCTCCTTGAGCGCAATGACGCCACGGTTAGAGTGTAGCACGGCGCGGGAAGCAAATTGCTTGCAGAAATTCTTTTTTGCATCTTCCGTGATGTTAGTCGACTTTCTGACACCTTCCCACCAATCAAAAAATGACTTCAGCGTGTCCTGCGTGACCCCATTTTTGAACTCGTATACTATGTCCGCTAACCTGAACAGGGGGATATGGCAGCGCTCGACAATCTGGGAATGTTGGCATTTCGCAATGTCGTTGTGAAGTATCCGATGTGTCTTGAGGAATCTCAGATCTGGGTTACTTTGATGGAACAGTGGGTGTGATACAACCGGAAACTGTGACTTTGGCTGGTCGCAGCAAGAGAAGAAAGCGTCTTGCAAAATCTGCGACACTCCGCTGCGGGGGAACGTTGCGTCCAAAGCGAAACGTGACATCGTGCGCAAACCGAGTTCTATAGCAGATTCGTTGCACTGAGCGACGCGCATCTCTTCCTCATAGATTACGCGTGCAAGCAAGCCACCCGCCCATAGCACTTCATTGTTCCAAGCTTTCGGCGACGTCAGCCATGCAATTTTGGATTGCTTCAGCCTAAAAATACATACCTGCAACCTACCCATTCCTGGCCAGTCAGTCAGCAAATGTTACTAAGTCTCGTACATGACATACTTACGCCAGATCTATCGAGCCACGCTCCATAGTGGGCAAGAAGTGTGCGGATATGTGTAATCCAATGCCGGTTGTTTGATCGGTACTTTGACCCTAAGAGGGGTTGGAAAACATTGTTGAGGTTGGGAAAAAAAAAGACACCTACTATAAACAGACGTCCACTGATCAGGTCAATTAGTGAGTCTACCTTTCGACGAAAGGGTACACGCCTGTTCTCGGGGACAATGGCGTGTGTGAGAAAGTGTGCGAGATATCTCGCCTTCGGTGAGCGCGAGTTGTTCATACGGTCGAGGAAATCACATTGCTTGCAGTTAAACTAGGACAAGTTTTGTCAATGGCGACGAATCTTGGGAATGAAGTACTATGTTCACATAAATGGCCTTGTATTTGAAGGAAGATGGAAGCGATTTCATGCATGACTCCACATTTCTCTTCATCTCCGAGTCAGGATGCAGATTAACGCAGACCGTTGCCATGTACAAGTCATGCGTGATGACGTTTCCTTGCAGGATGGACTTGGTAATCGGAGAAGGCATTGAGTGGTAATCTAAGGAACTCCTGGAGCGTTCAGATACAGCGTTGGCTGTATCAGTAGGTGGCAATGAAGTCATCGAACTGGAATCGAATGCCTGTTCCGCAACATCAATCGTGATCCTTTGAATTAGTAAGGTCAGAGATGGCTAAAAGCAACTCATGACGCCTTACCAGTACGTTGTATGGACTCCATGGTCAGGGCCTTCGACGGCCCGAGGGAGGTCTGTGTCAGGTGCAACGGAATGGGTATGTCAACAGGCGATCCTGAAAACTCCTTTTGTATATGCAGAAGCCGCTGGTCATCAAGGAGAACGGAGATAGTGCAAATGTTCGTCAGGAAAGCTACGGAAGAAACTAGGAATCTTGCGAGATCGGCGAGATGGGGCAAAGATTCTGGAAGCTTCAGCTCGAGTTCAACCGATGTCCATTCATCTGTTTCACATTGAGAAGAGTGCTTGCAGAACTGATCCTTGATAGTCAGCATATTTTCATCGGAAGGCCGACAACTAACCTTCCCATATTCCCTCCTGCAAAATTGTAGTGATTTTCCTGGACGAATACGTGTTTACTGTAGTACTTTGAACGATCGCAAGGAATACATTTTTACCATTGGACTTTACAAACGGTCGATCTGATTTGCTCAGGACGCTATAAAACCCTGGGGAAGTGGGTATCGGCCATCCCGAACCACAAATGAACGAACAGCGTGGAATCGTCGTTGCCAGCCGCTATTTTACACAATAAGTTTGGACCACACTTCAACAGAGGTGGAAGAATGTACCTATTTTTCCAAGCCTTTTCCAGTCCCTTTCTTTGAAGTTGCCTTTATTCTTGATGATCCACTTACGTAGTATCTGCGTAGTGAGCAAGTGAAGGCAGGACCCTCTACTCAAGATTGTGACGGCTTACGCTTAGCTTACTGACGTCGTTCAACTTGCCACCGAGTTGAACTTTCTCGGCCTCTCCGGTCTCGAAATGGATTTGGAGAACAGGCGCCTCAGCGTCGTCAGCATTTTGGATCAGTTCTTGGAGAACTTGTGCGGTAAGTTAGCCAGAGAGAAGTCACGGTCGAGATCGAAAACGTCGTACCGTCGAACCTTCCAGGGTATCGAGAGAGGACATTTACCAACGCCCGCCTGTTGACCTCGACTTCTTGGAGAGTCGCATCCTGTGCAAGCTGAGCTTTGCAGGACACGGAGTCCAACTGACTGGCTCTGACAAAAAGAACGAGGGAGTGATGATAATTGGCGCCCGGTGCAGGCGCCGAAGTTGTGTTGTTGGTCTATCATGATAACGACAGCGATTCCACACGCGACAACAAGGATTGCTTGACTTGTCCTCTCAACTTTGTTTGTCACTCCGCGTCACTATTGAACTTGGGTTACTTGGCTCGCACGGCCTTGGGACGTGGCAATAACGAACTCCCAGCCTGCCATGGACCAAGGCTCGATGACTCGCACATAGCAGAAGGCGAAGAAGACAATCACAGCGCGTGTTTCCCTCACTGGCGCCAACCTTGGCCCTCCGACTAGCTTCGGGTGTTGGTAAATGTCCTCTCTCGATACCCTGGAAGGTTCGACGGTACGACGTTTTCGATCTCGACCGTGACTTCTCTAAGAGCCGGAGGCTGGTGAGGAATCTGAACTGTTCGAGGACGCTTGCCCAACCATGTCGGACTTTCTCGATGAATGACCAGAGACACTTGAGATTGAGGGGGAGTCAGAAGAACAAGTTCCTCCACCCCAATTTGATGCCTACTTCCTTTCATTTCCTCCATCCGCATCCACGGCATTACTGTCAATCTGTCACATACTCGTGCTCTGTATGGCCGAGGAGGAGCAACTGCCAGTGCTCATGTCTGCCTTGCTTTACCAGCGGCGTGTATGGCACAACAGACGCCCGCACGAAAGGCCCCCGGTCAGATTTGGAAACCAATGACAAGCGAGACATGATTACCTGATGCGTTAGATCCCATGAATATTCGGAAGAGTGTGTATCTGTTTAGCTTTTGTCATTATCACCTACTCATTCAGCTCTACTGCCAGTATAATGTCTCGCCGAAAGCAAGCGGGTACCAGCACGTACGCTTTCTGTGTTCTGACAATGTCACCCTTGTCTCACGTGTCAACCTTTAGACATGGTTCTGTGAAGTCGGTGCCATCGCCACAACAATCGACCTCTACCCAACCATCGTCAGTTACTCTTCCCTCTGTTGATGGATAGGGTTCGAATTTCAATTACGTAGTCATGCGGCATCTCCCTCCTCGGTATCATCTGTGGCACAAAACTGTAAGTGATAAGAGTCTTCAGGGACCATTCTTCCATTAACTGTTATATAGAGAAATTCGAGAGTCACGCTCACAGAGAACAGTCCCAGCGTTTTTATCACAGCTATCCTGTTCAGTGTGAGTGAATTTCAGGATCTCTATGATGGTTTACTATAATCGCAGCAGGCTTGCTGCGACCTCTACGAAGACTGATAGGAGAATTTTCCGCTGGCTATTTGATCGTCATGTAGTATCACAGTCCATCCCAGTCGATCTGGAGTTTTGGAAGGAATACAGTAGAGTAACTCCCCTCATCTGGTCCGAGGTATGGGAGGTGAAAGTGTGTGCCTCAGTATTTCCCTGCTCCTCTCGAGTCTCACTACCCCTCTAGGAGGACCTCCCGCCCGTTGACACAGCTCTTGAACCATGTGCGGAAGAACTACTGAAAAGTGTCATCTTGCTGAAAACACGACGGGGTGCCATCAAATGCGTTCCCGCCAGAGATTTCCCGGTGTTACGGATCCTTCAGCAAAGCTTTTCAGCAATTTTTCAGGCATCTCGCAGATCTCGTGAAAAGACGGAACTTCAAGAGACTGTGTACGAAGCAGTGTGGCGGCATGACCATGATCGCTTGCTGTATGTCTTTTTATCCACCTTGTGCGACCAGGGATGGGTGACGTACAAACACGAGAAAGTTATACTTCGATTGCCAGCCTTGAGGGTTCATTTTCCCGTCCGAAGTGCGTCTCCTTCAATGTATCAAATATCCCCTTCTTAATGTCTCTACAGTCTGGAGACTACTCTTCGTTTTCCCAAGAGTGAAAGCCTGCAAAGAGACAGCACACAACTTCAGGACTCACTCCGGAAGCTAGTTCATCTTCAACCTCCGTGGTTGGTTGTAAAGTTCGAGGTGGTTCCTTAGATGCAATGTCTGATGAAGATCAGTATTCTTCCTTACACTGTTTGGGTGCTGTAAGGGAAATTAATACAGACACTGAATCTCGCATGATATCGAAGCTCGGTCAGTTCCCGGCCACTGGAAAATGCGATGCATTTGGTCGTTTGCTGGTCGAGTTACCACATGTGTCATCCAAGGACATTGGCCGATTCCCGTTGGTTGACCGCGCTGCTAGAAAACCTGATAAAGATACGAGCGAAAATGAAGCCAAGGCTTCAGTGATATGATCTAATACCGCAGCAGGGGCTGACGCAACTCGTTACACTATATTGTCGTCCGCCATTCGCCCTTGTAGGCAGTCTTCGGATGATGAAGAAACCGATTCAGCGGAATCCATAGACACATTGACATCTCGAGTCGAGCGTCTTCGGCTCGAATTGGGTGCTACGTATCTTGAGCTCCCGATCTTAACCGCCGAGTACAAGAAGGCCTCTGCAGATTCCTTCAAAGGGACCAATCAGCTCGGGATGTACATGACTGCGTCCGTTAAGTTTCTCCAGGCCGTTGGAATCACAAACTTTGCTGTGTACGGTGTACAAACTGATGGCTCTATCGTGGTTTTACCGGCTGCTGTTGTTCGGGATGTCAATGTACGTCAACTCCCAACGACCTGTCTACGTGTTCATCTGTTTCTTCGCAGTCCGTTCGACTTTTCGAACGCCCGGTAGAAAGGTTGGACATCTCGACACCTCTTGGAAACAGCTATCTGCGGCGAGCTGAATTTGTTGGATATGGCATATGCCATTCGGGGCTACACATTCTTGTATGATACCAGTGCGCCACGATCCAATCCTGATATAATTTGACCAGAACAATACAGGAAGTGTCTGTATAGCTAGAGTTTATAGTACCCCACGAGATGACACCAACTCGCTTAGAACATCTTCCAATGCCGCTTCTGCCCTTTCGCTTCTGCTTGTGTTTTCTTGGTGTAGGCCTGCGCCTCGAGTTGCAACCAGATGGGACACAGCGTCGGACAGCGCCGAGTCTGTCAGAAGTGGTGCAAAGTCACAGCAGTGCCTTTACTGCAGTGCTTTGAACAACTATCTCAAAGGAACGCTGTGACTTCACGAGTGATCGATCTGGTTTGCTTAGCACGCTATAGAACCCTGGAGAGGTGGGGATCCGTCAACACCAGAATAACACAAGGATAGAACCATCCTATCATCGCACCCGATAAGGATGGGCTGAACAGACAACGTGTGAGATTGTACAAGATGGCAAAGCAAAGAAAATGCGCCGGTGGCAATCTTTCGCTGCCTCCCAGCAGAGATTAACGGCCTTCTTCAGGTCTTCAGCTGTACGAGCATACTCGTAACGAGTGGAAAGTTGAACTGATCAAAGACTGTTCAAAGACGTCAATCGATCCGAAGGATGTCCTCGCGAGCAGAGGTTGAATGCTTTTCAATGACTTCGTGGAGACTTTCTAACATCCCGAGCTGATCAAAGCAAGCGGCGAGACTTGACGTAAAGTTGTTGACAGACATCCAGGGTTCTGGGTGCCCTTGTGGACGGTGTTTCCACGTTTCTTTGTTGAGCAGTGGCCTTGAGGTCGTCGTCCAAGCCGGTTGAAGCTTCTCGCGCGAGTGCAACGGCTTCGGCGAAGATCAGAATCGCACCAAGTTGATTGTATTGATACCAAAGATGGTAAGCAAGCCACATCAAAGATATGACCCGCATTGTGTAGCTGGACGAGTAAAGTTCCAACGCTTCACAATCGAGGGTTGTTGATACTTCTCGACGAGAGATTTTACCTGGTGTTCGTGATATCTTGTGTCTCGTCGCTCCGCTCGCTGACTTGACAGCACACCCTGTAGCCTCAGCAAACTCCCCCAATGAGAAACGTGGACCTCGGCGGGTCGAGGCGCCGGCCCATTCGGACCAGACAGAGCATCATCACATGGATGACAGCCCTCCTTTGAAATCTGCGAGGGTCGTCAGAAAAAGCCAGAGAATACATTGCCTTGCACCACCCCAAACAAGAGAGTTAACATGCAAGATCAGCGAACATAAAAGGTACATCACTTCTCCTGCCCCTGCTCAATGTCAGACTGCGAGCCGGTCCTAGGTTCGTTTTCTTCCAGAGAAATATCCACATCGTCGCCGTCGTCGTTCTTAGAGAACAGTCGCATCACCCTCATGCCCGTCAATATGAACAACACGATAATCAAATATTCGGCGCCAAGGGCCACAGTGGTCGCAACCTCTTTCGGGCGGAAGATCTGCACCGAGAGGGCCAAGGAGAAGAGGACCATTCTAGGACCGTGCAAATAAGACATGAGTAGAGGCCGTGTTCGACGGAATTCGATCACGTACGACCATATAAGAGAGGCGATCGGGAGACTATGAGTGATTGCAAGGCATGACATCCCAAATTTTGATTGACTGAGTGTCCACATGGCTTCTGCCTGTCGTAGTCATCAATAATAAGAAAATTCCAAGCAAGCGTGACCAGACTTACAACGTTTCGAGCGACCAGCAGTCTCGGGGTATTGTACACGTTCAATAAGCCAAAGGAGAACACGATGGACGCGACGGTTGAAACCACCGAGCAATAGATGATGATCTGGATCGGACCAGCCGAACCCTGACCGGTTACGCCGGGAACAGCGAGGAAGCTAAAGTTGACCGCTAGCATCACTGTAGACTAGGAAGTATAAGAATGCTATTAACCTGGACCGACAATAACTCACGAAGATGGTATACCGGCCTAACTCGGACGTGAGTCTGTTGATGAATTTTTTCCAGCGAGGCTGGATGATGATGCCGTCGACCCAGACTCGCTGCAAACGAACAGCATGCTCGTTGGGAGACCCGAGCAGAAACAAATCGATGACTTTGAACATAATGCGATGATTCCATTTCTGCTGCCCGAACAACGGGGTATCTGGGTTCAATCGTGCACAAGGTTGACCGCAAAAGTTCAGGAACTGGTTCTCAGCTGGATTCTGTTCAGAAGAGCAGAAGACCAGGCATGCTCAGTAACACCCACTGAAGTACGCCATTAGTCGCGCTTCGTACTGTATCAGCACCACTTCATGAAGTAGAAAGTCGGTCATACCAATGGCCCATATATCATATGGATCGGATATCTTCCCTTCATCTTTGCTGAAATCAGCGGGGCTAAAGGACGCAAACTGGAAGATGTACCCTTGAGTGAATTGACAAGATTTAGGAAGGAAACTAGTTCATCTTGTCCGAATGGACTCGAGGACGAATCAGTCGTCATCATGTCTTGTGTGGTCTGTCAGTCACATATTTGTGCATCAAACCGAGCTGTACCAGTTCGGGCATAGTTGAGCATTCCTCGAAGCTCTTTGAACACACCGTCTGGAAGGATGCGATGGTGTGGATACAATTCGCAATGTGCCCTTCATTCCATGTCATATGCGACGTGCCTTAACTTGGGGTCAGCACGTGCGTTCAACCCCGAAAGGTACAACAACGAACCTCAAACTAGCCCGCAAGCGTACCAGTAAAGCGAGTCAATCCTATACCCTGAATGGTCGTCAGTAAATGATTACAATAACGCATCGGACGTACTGATATGGTTGTAACCAATCACCCCTGGGAGGTCAATGTTAATGTCCTTCGTGCTGACGGCATCCACCCAGAACACAAGGCGATGTCTGTGGTCGACGAAGTAATAGCGCCAGTAACCACTACTGTCCACGTTCAGGACAATTTCAGTGAGGTCGTCTAAAGTAACACCGTTTGTTACGAGTGCTCTTTCGATCAGCTTCACGGCGCAAAATAGGACCTTCTCTCGTATTTTGTTATCGGTGATATCGTCCTCTGTGAATAAACGCTTGGAAAGAGTCCACAAAGATGTTGCATTGCACATCAAAAGAGTAGCATACCAATCCTTCGTGATAAAAGAAGGCAACTCCTTCGGGGTGGATATGTCGTCTCCATCCATCTGGAACTTTCGGGACTCTTGTTAGAAGAGCTATTAAATGGACTGGTTCCGTACAGTAAGACCGAGCTCACGTAGATAAGAACTTCTGTTGCCCTGCAGGAATATCAAGCTGAGTGCTGGCATAACTAATCCAGCGTGAGCAGAGGCGAGAGTACCGGAATATATGCCCTTACCGGACTGTTCTAGACTTGTAGCGTTGTGACCCCTGGTCAGGAGTCGCAGGAACCAGATCAAATCTGGTTCCGTCAAAAAGCTCCAGATGCCGACTTGGAATGAGAGTTCGGTGTCTTGATAACTTATCATCCCAATTGACACTCTGATATACAGGCAGTGTTGCAAGAGTTCCTCTGTGCTCTTCTTGCACCCTCGGGGAGCCTTGCAAAGTTTGCGAGCGTTGCCCTGAGGGGTCGTTACATGCTACGGGGATATCATTTGCATGCAGTCGAATCCGCGACTGGCTCGTGCGAGGTGTATTGAACGTCAGGAGTCTCCTCCGAAGTAAGGCAGACCAAGTTGAAGAACGGAGTAAGACCGCAGCTACTATGCGATGACAGAAGCGTTTTAGGCGGGTGGCGAGTGTCAACAGGAATCGAAAAACGCTCAGAGTGAGCATGAGTGTCGGGAACTTTTGCAATGTCAGTGAATGGCAGGGGGATCGAGCGCTTGTGCAGCCTGAGTGAGTGGCTGCGCAATTCCGAGTCGGAACCTATGCGTTGGCCCATAAGGCTAAAGCGTTGTCCAAGCTCCATGCAGTCGAACCACCACTGGTACTACTACGTGCTTGTCGCGATAATACTGTGCTACCATTTTGTGTCCCGGGCCAAAAGTGCATGTGCCACTCCCGAGTCGCTTCCCAACGTCACCCATGCCACCAAAGAGCTCGAAGACGAAAAAGAAGCCTACTAACTTACCCGAACCAGCACGACAAGGACCACCGGCCGATCGCTTTCCGTTTGCCCAATATGCCTCCGTTCTCGGCGTGCGCCTGATCCTCGTCGGGTTTACCGCTCTCTACGTTCCTCAGACAACGCGCCTTTTCATGCCCCTCCAAACCCGGAAGACGGACAGACCTCAGTCGGAATTCATGGAGGCATTGACCGCAAGCCCGTCTTTGACGCTGGGCTGGATATTCGTCGGGCTCACACTGTTGGAAGTGTGGTGGGCGACCTGGATGCGGGGGTGGACTTTCCAGCAGACAGCCAAGGGAACGGTGGTCGAGATCAAACTCGACCGCGCGCGGTTCGACGGTCTACGCTTCGCGGTACGCGACTACGAGTTGCCAGGTCGACGTTCACTCATCCGACTCGTATTCAGAGATTCAAGGACGCGACCGCGTTCTCCCTGTGCGCTGGACTGGTCATACACGTCATCGTTGTGCTGTTCGGGGCCCCGCTCACAACGTGAGTCTGCTTTTGCAAAGTTTTCCGGTCGCTGTCATCGAGCCTTCGTGGAGTCATGTCTTGCAGACAGCCCTCCTCGCTTTCGTGATCGCCATATTGACTAGCTTCACGCCGGCAGTCGTGCTCGGAGTGCCATCCATAGGTTCAGACACGTCATCGTTGGTCAACAGACTGACATGGACGCGTCTATTTGCTGAACTGTCGTAAGTGACGAAACCGTTAATGGTTCCTTAAACCAAGCCCTTCACAGACCGAAGAACGCGCTCGAATGCACGATGGTTTACTCCGCTGTCGGGACGTTCGTCGGCGGGTGGTTAGGTGCTATCCCCATAGCGCTCGATTGGGACCGTCCTTGGCAGGTATGGTCACAGTGCAATGTTATCGAGCTCGACCCTTTATATTCGTCCCTGTAGGCATGGCCTTTGACCCCACTCTACGGTAGCATAGCAGGTTACATCGTCGGTGCAGTCTTCGCATTTACTCTCAGCGCGACCAAGTGGCTAGCCATAGAGCACATACAATCTGATATGCTGTCTCAATCACCGAAGCCCAAGCATAGCTGACAATATGGATCTCGTCGAGGGATGTAGGCACTTGAAAAATAAGCGAGCTACAACCATGTGCACTGTGTCCTATTTTATAGATACTCTTTTCCGAACTTTGACCATCCCGTTGGACCATGTGTAATAACCGGAAGGATAAAAGCATGTGTTGGTGGAGCTTTGATCCTGTCGAGGTATAGCGTCCGCGAGCAAGTCAACGACTATAGACGTGCACCGGCTCATCAAGCCATGTGCCATCTCGCAACGATCACGTATACCTAGGAGGTGAGATCTGCCCATTGAAAAGTATCCGCGTCCTTGGTCCCACGTCACGTGACGACTGCGAACCGGCCGTCGTTAGGGACTCTGCGGCAAGAGTCCTTTCGGACCGCGGACACCTATGACGAAGCGTGGATGGGTCGGAATGACGTACGTGCACGTCTAATGGGCCGGACGCGTTTCCGACTTCGCTTGGCGGGGCTTTCATGAACCTCCTATCAGTCAATATATAAGCGCTGGGAAACGGACCCCACTGTATCGCCATGAAGACGTATGCGGTGTTAGGGACGATGGATCCCTCTTGTTGTACAGTCAGATGCGACTCGATTCAAATCACGGAGAAGTCCAATCGGACTTGCGGCCGGAGGGATAAAATACCCGGAGGCCCATCAAGGAGGTACGCCGAAGCCAAGAGATTTCCGGTTATCGGTAATGCGGTCCGCGCAAGGCTCTAAAGAGACGCCACACATGAACTTTTCAGAGTTCGAAAATCAGCTCGAAGACTTTGCGTTAGACAAAGGAAACCTGCGATCAGAAAAAATATTTGACAAAAAGAGAGACATGCCTGGCAGATAGAAATACCTCTTGTCCCTGAACCCCGTACTGTAAATGGCCGGTAGGGCCGACCAAATCACACTCTTATGGATATATGTATTCGGTTACTTACGGTCATTCTTTGCAAGTGGTCACTATATCATTCACGCCCCTGACACCCGACTGGTATCAGATGGGCCATCGTCAGGGAAGAAACCCTGCAGCATACCCCATGAAGAGCCCAGGCATGTGTTGAACGTGCCATAGTCTTCCCTGTAGCTCAGAGGATACCTGTCCTCGTTGCACTTGACAGGCGCCATCCATGACAGTGTGATCCACGCCATGGCTCGTTCCCAAGCCAGTCCCCATCCACTTTCAGGAAAGCGGTATGAAAAAGCCGTCAGGAGCTCGCTGGTCACGCGCACGACTCGTACGCACAGCCGAATCAATTGAGCGCGTCCCGATCACAACCATCATCAAACCTGACTCATCAGACAGACCATTCTAATAGTGGCGAGCCGCATCTACACTCCTACGAAGAATTCTGCAATGCGCGGAGATCGCCTATCGACTGAGTGACGTATTCGGGAACAATTGGGGAGGCGTTAGGTCCGGTAATGTCTTCTATCGAAGTTATGCCTGGCGGGATGGCGTCGCCGTTTGTTCACCACGCGATGTGTGCGACCACTCACCCGTCAGAACCAGAAGCGTGCCGAGACCTCCAAGTTGCCCAAATAGAATGTCTGTGTTCAGGCGGTCCCCGACCATGATGGTGCGTGTTGGATCAAAATTGATTCTAACCATGTTTCGTTAGCCTCGGGGAATCCTTAGCACGGAATTCTTAGTGATTACTTTGCTCGAATGCAGTCCAACATTATCTTCGCAGGCTTTCCGATGGTAATGGGATCCCTTCCGAGCGCAAAACGGAGAGGTGCGCTTATGGATCCGGCGCCAGGGAGTAACCCATCTTGACTGGGGAATGTACTATCGTCATTAGTGACAAGAAACTGACAGCCAGGGTTGCGAGTTAGGTATTGGAAAGCTTTCGAAAGCTTCGTATAGTTAATCTTGACATCAAGACCGCACAGAACGGCGGCAATGTCTGGATCTAGAGTGAAATTGGCTAGACTGAATGGTTCAAGCGTGTTATCTGTGGGATTCTACACAGAAGTCCGGTGAACGGGCGCGCATCCGATGGAACCATTCGCGGGGCGTACCGTGCCTCCAGTGAAAAATACACCTTCTTCTCTCAATTCTTCCTCGAGCCCGGACATCCCGATGACATATACCTTCTTACCCTTGGGAAGTTTCATCACAGAGGAGACATACACAGCGGCGGCGTATGCGGATCCATAGATCTCATCCTATGTTACGGAACATCGAATGATCAGACTTGCTTGCTTGAGCTCGATGGCGGCGCCTCACTACTGCGACTTGTACTCCGAGCTGGTCGAATTTGCTCTTGTAACTCTTTCTGGACTTGCTCGCATTGTTAGTGACGAAGAGGAGACGTTTGCCTGAGAACTTCGATGAACAGCTGATTACGAAACAGTGAAACAATTATGCTTGCCTCGCTGCCGCAACATGTCGAGCACTTGTACGGCACCATCGATTGGGCGATCTCCGTGCCATAGGACGCCGTCGCAGTCGAACATCCATGTGTCGTACTTGTCAACCAACGACTCGTACTCCTTCTTTGAAGACAGAGGCTTCACCATCGGGGTATATGGCTCTAGGGGATATCAATCGAACTAAGAGTCAGATGATGAAAGACGGAAAGACGGAACACTACACATACCATATCGGGTATCTCCGACATCCGGGACTCCGACTTCTTCGCTGATCAGCTTCATGGCTGGCGCAGAGCTCGCTGACTCGTTTATCGAGGCTCGTCGGAGTCTGTGAGTTACTCGCTCTGGCTCGCTACGTTGTTGCCATCTGACCTCCGACTCGTGGAACGCTGTGCTACTTCTCACCCCTTCAAGCTGGCCCGGCCTTGGACCTTTTGGCTGTCTCCTAGAATATGGCAAAGCAGGAGTGGTCGGACCATCTGAGTGGCGCCTCAAGTGGCGGTTCGTTTCTCGTAGTGTGGTTCAAAGTGCGGTCGAGGGAGAGACTATAGGCCGTCTTCTTTTCGCTCGCCGTGCGACGACTATAGAAACGCAATAGTCCCGCACTAAAGTCAGTGCAATCGAAGGGGTGTCTCTCCGACTGGCCTCATAGCGAGGTATGTCTAGGCAGAGCACCCCATACGTTAGCCTGTATTGACCCCACAAGTTTAGTGGTTCTGGCGCAGGGTGCTGCTTTTGCCAGTTGACCTCCGGTCCCCTGGACAGATCCTTGTGCGTCCTTTATTTCACCATCATTGCACTTCGCAGATTCAGTTCCGGCCCACTGCACGAGCAAGATTCGACTGGCTGCTCTTTGATTACGTACCGGAATATGATTATTCTTGTCCAGACAACAAACCGTCAACGCTACCGATGCGGGGGTACAGTATGCCCAGTCACTGGGCCCTTTCTGCAGAATCTACACTAATAGAAGTTTGGGTCGGGTAAGCTCACAGTCGGCCTTAATTCTCGTCCATCGTGATACGATTGACGACTCAATTGATAGATACCTCGGTGATTTACATTATTTCCAGTGGGGAGGCGTAAACTCTGACGCGATTAGGATGTCACTAATGCTCATTAGTTTCTCCAACATGATGGGAATCCACGTCGCTTCGGAGAGTTTGATTCTGATTCTGCAGTATGAAGGTCACCGCCTCGATGGGAGTGATCATAACGAGGCTTGTTGTTGACTCCGGCGAAATCCCCACCGCGACCATATTTGGCTTAGATGCTGGACCCTCGGAATGAACCTTGTGCTGCAGTCTCATCACTCAGGTTTACAGCAAGCAGCTCTCGTTTTCTCAGCCCTTCTGGAGTACCCTGACGACGGCCCTGTTATCTTGCACAGGGACGATGTTGATGGGCCCATGGTCGTTGGCGAGACGCAAAATCTCCGAAAGAACGTGTAGAAAGCAACAGGAAGCTGACTCTGTATCGTGGTATTGTATGTATGTACACTGTGATCCACGCTTCAGAGCTGACGTGAGTGGCGCCCCTCGATCGTTTTTGCTTTGCCTAACTGTTCCTGAGACGTTATTCGTTGCTAGTTGCATTCAATGCCGGCGCAGCGGCATCTCCTTTCTTGCTCGGTCAGCAGCCGTCGTATTACGTGGCAGCTGGGATTCGCTTCATGAGTCATGTCGTCAACGTTGTTCTTGTCCCGGTGCCTCAAAGTCCGCTTCCATATTGAATCGAGGACGGTCGATGACCTCGTACGGCCTGGGCGTCAAACGGAAGGCCTCGCGAACGATTGCCAACGCAGATCGAAGTCGCTTTGCCTGCGTTGCAGTAACATATATTTGTTTCCTGACATTCCTAAATGCTAGCCTGTAAAGTTCCATTGGTCGAGGTTCCTTCTCCCGCAGATCACCGCTCGTCCAGCGTTCGGTTGGTTCTCGAGCTTGATTGCAAGCTTTGACGCTGTTACGTGGATGAGCACAGCCCACACACCTCAGTGTCAGCCAGTGCTGCACCCTGATGTACATGCCGTCAGTCAGCTCGAAGCTAACTTTGGCGTGTGCATTCATGCGCGCACTCAGGGCGCAAGGAATTGATCGTAACATGTTGCCCTACAGGACTCCATCGCAACCATTTGCCTCGCGGTTTGCGCTGTTCTTAACGGGGTTCATGCTAACATTCAAGTTCAATCGTATACCTGGATGTTCCCACCACATATCGCTTAATCCGTCGTGTTGTACATAATATCAACAGGACCTTCTCTTTCCAAGGCTGAAGGACGTTTTTGCCATTTATGTCGTCTTCTTTTCATCACGTGAGTGCCACATTTTCCAAAGAGAAAGCATAAAATGTTTCCATGATCATCTCCGCCCCCATGAATGCAGTATTGACAGATGCGATTTTTCAGGTCGATTCCATTTTCATGGACCTATGAATGGATACAAAGTTTGCTCCCAGACGTCTGCCATTACCGCTGCCGAGGTAGATCTTATCATCGGAAAACGGGTAATTAAATGATGATGCATTGATGAAGAAGCACCGTCCTTGGCAAACCAAAAATTGGGCGGCCCGCGGTCGCGATGGCATCGCCGTTGGGATGCAATCTGAGCGGCGAGAGAGGCGAACCCAAGACGCGCAACGTCCCCGCATCTTCGTTTCATCCGTGACAAGACGATAAACATTCGATCGGAACAGGCGCCACGATCTGGGATGCTGTGACACTGTCAGATCTACTTCTCTCGTACGTCTAGCACGAAATAAGCGTCAGGAGATAAGGCGATTCCACGACCGAGCCGAGCGAAAAATGGCCCGATCTTTCCGTTCATTTATGCGGCGATGAGGCGGGAGACAGGCTAAAAAAGGCTTGCTGCTGCGGCACGTGCGAGCGACCGACGCGATTTCAAAGTCGAGCGGGTGCGCAAAGAAGAAAAAAAAGGTAGACAGAGCTGAGAGGGCAGAAATAACCACCGTCAATGTGTCCTTTCTGGGGGTGGCGAAAGGACCCCCGTGCTTCTTCTCCACCGTGGCGCCCCCTCTTCTTCGGGGATGCTTCTCTAGTCTTCTATGATGGCGGCGTATGTCCCTCCGAACACGTCCTTTTTTTTTCACCAGTGTGTTGGCGTCGAGCGCAGTGTGAAAAAGCGATCTCGGCCCCCTGCAAGGACCAATCCCCGTCTCGCGTGCCAAAGCCACCGAGGGAGCGTGCTCGTTCCCTTTTTCTCTCGTTTTCTTTTTGTTTCTCGCGTTGCGCGCGTGACGCCCCGGGGCTTTTTTTGGTCCTCAGGGAAAATCGCACGACGAAACCGGAGGTGGTCCATCTTTGGAGCCAAACCAATTCAAGCCAACGATCAAAGTAGAGGCGGAGGCAGAGGGAAGGGACGGCGCGATTATCAGGTGGACTCGCGGGTCCGATCCCCATCCCTTCGTTCGTGCGTGCATGTCACGAACGACGGTCCTTGTGACCCAGCTAGGGGCTAGGAATTCAGATGCCCCCGTTGGGTGGCGCCGCCTCCCGGCGTGTGTGTGAGCGTGAACGTGAAGGCGTGGCCATTCGGGGCTGATGGCGGCCCCGCCGGGCCTCCGGGTCTCTCTCTGGGCCAGTAGTAGGGACGACGACGGGGCGGCTCCGATCCCGTCCCAAGTCTCGATTCGATTCGAAACGTCGACCGCACGGATCTCGGGACTAGGATGCCACGGGGGCGGACGCCACGAAACTCAGGGCGAGCGGACGAGCGGGCGGCGGGCACTCGAGCCAAGCCCAAACTCACTGGGTCACTGGGTCACCGGGTCACTGAGTTCAGAGTCACGCGCGCGGTGGCAGCGTGTCGTCGCTATCGCCATCGACCGGCTGGCGTTGATCGTACCCACGCCGACCGCGACCGTGGACGTGGCGTGTCCGCCAGTCGAACAGGGCACGAGGAACGAGAGGCGAGATAGGAGGGGGAAGGAGAGCGCAGCGGATTCGCCCCCATCACTGCGATCACCTGTCAGGACGGCGTGGAGTCGACTTGACACGCGGCGCATGACTGATAGGGGATCGCCGCCCATCATGCCGCCGCCGTATCTGTATCAAGACCCGCCACGTCCATCCGTCCAACTGGAAGCGAAAGACCGCGTCATGCGTCAGGCCGAGCTAGAACGAATGGAGATACTCCGATGACGGGTTACGATTACAACAATCGGCATGGAGATACATACGTACATACACGTTGCGATTATACAGGGATGGCCGCGCAGCGGCGTACACGTTCGAGGACAGGGAAGGAGCGTATGGAGTTGAGGTGAATGGATAGGTCAGCATCGTTTGCGCACGAAGGCGCATAGGTTCGAGACGAGAAAGGAGCGATCAGAGAGACGGGCGACCTCGACCGTCACTCTGGAGAGTCTGGAAAGGAACGTAGAGCAGTCGAACGAACAGATCAGAAATAGTCGACGCCCTCGAGCATGGTGTGACGCCGTCGAGATTCGAATTCAGGTCCAGGCGTCCCCTCTCGCGCGCCGCGCCTCGAATGCGACTTGGATCGAGTCACAGAGCGGGACCTGCTCGTCGTCGACTTGCGCCCAGTTCGCTGGGGCTCTTCGATCGGGCGAGACGGCCGACGATGGAGCTCTTCAAGCGGGATCGTCTCCAACCGCACGCGTCGCTCGATCTCGCGCCACACGACCCTTTCGATCGCCTCCATGTGGCGCGCCATCGCGCTCAGGCGCACGTACAGCACGGCCGCCACCAGACTTCGGGATTCGGCCGGGAAGGCGAGGAAGCCCTTGGGCGAATCTAGGTAGCGGGTCGGGTGTTCTGCGCGCAACGCGCCGAGGGTCGCTGGAGACGCGTCGTCCGGACTGGGATACCACGTCGTCAGTCTGCGCATCGGAATCTCGTCGAGTTGTTCTTTGGTGAGCGCCGTCGCGCCGATGCCACCCAATTGCTTCAACTCAGACCACTGGCCGGGCGACGTCGACGTCAGCACCAAGGAGAACACGACCGTGCGACGCACCTCTCGAACGTCGGTCGTGAGCAGGGTGGTGTTGAGGCCGTGACGACGTATGAACGTGGCACACGACTGTATCGCCTCGATCCCGGGATGACCCTGCGAAACGCGACACGCTGCTTGGGTAACGCATTGCCGCTCGAACCATTCCATGATCTGGATGCCGCATCGTCAGTCTCTTCCGGGTCGCGTCGCAGATACACAGCTCACCGGCTTGACGCTCATACTCACCATGCCTGCGCCGGCCTCGATACATGCCGAAGCGTGCGCGAGGCACGACACGAGCGATAAATGCGTCTGGATGCCGTATCGATCGACGAGCTCCCGGGCAGCAGATATACCGTGTTCGGTGGCAGGCAACTGTCGAAAAGTAAGAAAAAAAGAAGAAATCAGTTCACGCCCACGGAGGTCGTAAAGGAGACGTCGAACTGTGACAATGATTCGCCAGCGCCGCACTCGAGCTTGGTCGAACTTGGCTACCGTGGCTTTGGCCCTCGCTACCATCTGTTCGGCGTCATCTTGGAGACGCGGGTCGATGAAGAGGACCAGTGGGCCTGGACACAGATCGAGGAGCACCAGGCCCAGCTCGACCATCTATCAAGGCACGCTCAACAGCCACGCCGAGGCATTCGGGAAAAGGCACTAACGAATTGGTCCATCGCCGCTCGTATGAGCGCTTCTCTGTCGTTCAACTTGATTCTGTTGATGAAGGTCAGAGAGACATCACGTGAGTAAGCGACGCGTACAATCCAGACTCAACGATGCGCTTGGCCGCGACCCAAGCGTGATAGCGGAGATCGTCTGTACCGATCCGGGCTGCCACGTTGTCGGGTGTCAAGAGGCATCCCCAAAATTTATGAAACGCCAGCGCTGGGACGCTGTGTGAGCATCTCTCGCCAAGTCTGTCTATGAACGTCCTACTTTCGATGTCGGTCGTGTCCGCGTATACGGGCGCGTCGCTAAACGGGAACGAAGGAATGACTTGGTCGGATAGATTTACTTCGGAGCCGTCCCTGTCTTCAGAGTGAGAGTAGTTATGTAGCATCTGTCTCAGATTGTAATCTTTCGAGACGGGAAACGTGCCCGACGCGAAGCGACGCGGGACATATGATGCTGCACGTGCAGAGTCGATTGAAGACATGGGGAAAGGTGCTGGAATAGATATCGATGGTGGCCTCTGAGGCGACCGGACGCAGCATTTGTAGGCTCATGCGTGGTCCAACGCGCAGGTCCACCAAGGTCCACGCACACTTGTGGTGCATTGTGCGTGAGCACCATTGTGGACGAGTGGCAGCATTCGTCGAACAATAGACTGTGTTTGCACGCTCGGATCTGCGCGGCACTGCCCGTCCTACAGGTCAAAGGAAGCCCGCTGCGCCGAGTTGAAGCGGTGCTAGCAGGGCCGTGCTGCGGTAGAGCCAAGCATCGGCACCGCATCCCATGGGTCTGGACAGTCAGCAATGAGATCGTCCAAAATTACTGACCGCAGCTCATTGGCACGATTCCGGTGAAGGGGTCCAAGGTGAAACCAATCAACACATAAGGGGCTTCACGCGAGACAAGACGGGCGGCGTGGCAAAATACGGATCAACAAAGAGACGACGCCCGAACCTGAGTATGAACAAAAAAGAGAAGAGGGAGCGACGCAGCGGAGGCGACGAATCATGTACTAGACGATGGTGATCATCACCCATTTGATCTCCACGGCCGATGATGGATCATGGAAGGCTGGGAATTGCGCCGGTTTCCATCAGAAGGATCGATCGATCCTCGAAACGGAATCAGACTAGGGCGTCTTCGGCTCGCGATAGATTGATAATCGGAAATTCAGAGTTCTGGCCGTTTCGCCGTCGAGGGTTTTCTATTTTCCGATGGAGGGGGACATACGATGGCGCCGGGAGACTGCGAGGGAAGTAAATACGTACGTGTCAGATCCCCACACAAGTCAAGGTAAATTGGCGTTCTTACACAAGCTCCATCAACACATGACAAACAACCCGTCGCGCGTCATGACTTGTCCGATCTGACCGAGTGGGAACAAGCGGCGCTATTTACATTAGGAGAGCTACGGGTATTATACATGCATGCACATATCCACTAGAATGCCAGAATAACGCTGTACAATGCAGAAAATAAGTATTAGTAGAATGTGGATGAATCTATGGTGCGGGACAAGGAACGATGACGAGGTCGATAGCAATAAACGGGGGTATAATCTACAAAAAAAAAGATGGAAAAAAAGGAACGAGTTCCGCGACAGCGTCTAGCGGTGAACCTGTCCGCCCCGCTCCGCCGAGTAGGTGTGGGCATGCCAATTGTCCATGTCATTCGTCTCGGGGACGGTGTGTGCGAAGGGGGGCAAGGTAGTGTGATAGTGATTCGACTGTCCATTGTGGTTGTGGTGATTCGAGGACTGAAACGAGGTATGTCATCTGAGCCGAGTACGAGAGGTTGCGTACACTCACGCCGTAATGATCGTCCTCGACCTTGACGGAGCCGTAGTGGTTGGAGTGATAATTATTGTTGAGACTGTGCGATAGGGAGCTGGGACGACTGTTGGCGGGCGAATGTGACGAGTGATTCATTTGGGAGGGCTGCTGGTGGGGTGGAGGGACATGGTCAGCACGCGGGACGCGCGTACACGGGGAAAACCGAGAGAAGGACACTCGCCGAAAAGGGAGGACTGGAAGTGGAGCTGGAGCCAGAGGGCGTGTTGGGTATTTGGTGGAAGGCGGGGGCGTGGAGGTTGAAGAGCGAGGAGCCGTTGGTGGCGTGTCCCGAGGAGTTGTGGGACTGGATGTTGCTGTACTGGTGGTGGGACAGCGGCTGGGGGATGGTCAGAGGCGGGGGACGGGGGAGGGTGTCTGGGTGAGAGGCGTCGGAACCCTGGGGAGGGTGAATTTGGGGAGGACTCGGGCGAGGAGCGGCTCACGATGTAGAGGTCCTCCATTTTTCGTTTCTTGAAGTCGCGGTCGCAGCCACGCGAGTCGTGAAATGTGTGGAGCGAGTGCCGTCGGTAGTCGGATATGTGACGGTGGTCGGACTCGCCGAGGAGACGGCGCATCTCCTCGTTCTCTTTTTGGAGGCGGGCGTTTTCCTGCTCGAGCTCGCGAATCTTGACGAGTGGGGGCGGGAGGGCGGCGACCTGGTCTGGGGTGAAACCGAGGGCAGTCTGGAGCTTGGTCACGGTCTGTTCGAGCTGCGGAGGGGTGAGGACGGCGGGATCGGGGCGGGGACTCGGGCGGACCTGTTCGATGTAGGCCTTTCGCTTTGCGCGATGGCGAGCTTGGGCCTTTGCATTACGGCTGCGCTCTGGTCGATCAGGCTGTGACGAGACGGATTCAGCGGCGGCGTGAGCCATCGAGGACATGTACGTTATCACGTAACTGGGAGGGGGAGGAAGAGGTGCGTCGGGGTTGAAAAAAAAGGAGGGAGAGTTATTATAGTTGGGGGCCGTCGCGCCATGGCTCAGACGCCCGACGAGCAGTCCGAAAAGAACCCACTGCCTCGGATTCCGAATTGTTCGCCTTGCCGACATATGTCCTCAAACCCGACCCTGGTGGCAAACCTTGTCGCTCCCACTCTACAACGAATCTCAAATCAAATCTCGTCGAACTCGAGAAGTACCTCCCTTGCACGTCCTGCGCCCCCGCCGGACTCTGATCGATCCGCTGGCTGGCGATCCGGCCCTCCTCCCAAGGTCCCCCCAGGCGTCGTCCGTGCAGCCAGAACGAACCCGGCAGTTTGCGGTCGTCGCCAATGCCGCCGTGCCTTAGGAATGTGTTCCTCTGTTGATCCCCGATCAACCAAATTTTCTTTTTTCAGTTTGGCTCCGCTTTGCCAAATCTGTGCACCCATCCTTTTTCGTTCCCCGCCATCTCCGCGACGCTTTCCTTCGCTGACCGCCCTCCCCGAGACAAAGTACCTCCTTGCCCCCCTCGGACGTCCACGGTAGCACACGTCCGACTTGAGCCCGCTTCAGGGCCTCCGTCCCCTTCCGCCCTTCTCAGATCTCGCTCCACTTTCGGGTCCTTGTCGATATCCCACTTTGGGGCGATCCCGCCGATGGGTCCCAACGGCGCGATCCACGTCCAGCCCAGCGCTCTACGACCTGCACGAGGCCGCCCTGCCACTCGCTAGAATCCTGTGCGTGCGTATCCAAGATACGCACGACGCCGCCGGACCTTTTTCTCTGAGATCCGTGTGGGTGGCATGCCCGCCATCGCTGTCCACCAAGAAGAACGACGCCAACGAAGGAAAAAAAAAAAAAAAAAAAAGAAAACACGTTTTCAGCGCTGGCCTTATTGTCTCCGGTGCCATTCCTCTCGCCACTGATCTGGCTGCTTCGTATCTCCACTGCTCGTCCTCCTCCACTTCCATTCAGTCGGCATGTCCCGACCGGTCCAATTTCACTCCCACGGACCGGCTAACGATGGTTCCTCTTCCCTGATTGGCTGATCGGTAACGCCTTTCGGGTGAAATGACCCCCATAATATTTATCCTTCGCTGTCACGCCCGACCAAGTCGTCCCTCCGCTTTATGTACCTCGTCTGTACGTCAACCCGTCCCCAATCTCACCCCAATCACACGTCCAGAGATTCGACACACCCTACGTCTGAGATGCAGAGGGGACGCGGCGAAATGGGGGGGAGTTGAGCCGGTCGATCAAACGCATGTTTGGCCCGTCTCGCTCGCCTACAGAAAATAAGCACCTGTCACGCTGGAGCTCAGACCCATTCGGAAAGTGTGTCCCAATGCGAAGAATAAAAAAGGGAAAAAAAAAAAAAAAAGGACCTCAGCATGCGGACTGAGACAGCTCCAACAGGCTCGAGCAGCCGAAACCGGTACACGTGTCATGCCCTACTTCTGTCGCGCCTCTCCTCGCTCCCTTCCCCCCTCCTCCATTGGCGGACGCGTCCTATCTGTATCTGCCCTAATCAGTGGCGATGTGCGTGCGGACCATGCTCCCGTTCGAATCCGCAAGGCAAGGTGGAGCGTTTTCAAATTCCCAGCGTGCGTCCCCAAGTAGATACCCCGTCCAACGGTCCTTCTTTTCCTCTTTTCGTTCGCGCTCGAAACGGTCGTGTTCCTTGCGCCACTCGAGGCGTCCTTGTGGACTGCGACGACCCCGGTCCCAGCCTGAGCGACCTGCGCGCTCTGACTCGAGCTGCGGCCCGTCTCCGGTCTCACTGTAATTTTCCATCGTATATATCTCGTTCGACGAACCTGACCGTGTCGACCCGTGACCCTCCATTTATTTTTATTATTTTCCCTTCGCGCTAGCGCTCGGACAAGGAGCGGATGAGGAAGAGACCGAGATGCGCATCTCGCAATGTAACCATATATGGGCATTAGAGGAGAGGGAGGGCGAGCAACGGAACAGCCTCGTGGAAAGCTCGAGGCGCGACGCGATATCTAGCCGAGATAAAACCGCGAGCGCAGTGCGCGCGAAAACGTTGCTGATTCGCTCGTGGGCGAAGAGACGCGAAAAGGGAAAAGAGCGGGAGTAGAAGGAGTCAGACAGAGGGGAGGGGTGGGGGGGGGGATGAAGCGACCCTGGACTGGCCCGGGCCCTCCCACGCACGCAGAGGTCACGGGCCCACACGGACGAACGACGCGACGCGCCCCGTGCGTGACTCGTCAACGTCATCTCATTCCACGACGGACACGGTTCTCGCGGAGGGACGGACCGACGAGCCAGTTTTCCCGCGCCATGCCCAACGCCAAAAGAAAAAAAAAGCGAAAACGAGTAGGTTATGGTTCCGTTTGGGGGTCCAACCTCCGCGACCCTGTCGTCGACTCGTTGCTTGGGAGGGGGAGGCGAGATCAGCGTTTCGACATCTGGACGCGGGTACATAATCCGACGTGAGGGGGCCATCAGCAATCAACGGGACGTGGAATGGAAACCAGTGCGGTTCGTGCCTTGGTTTCGTATGGTAAGACCCGCGTCCGAATCGGTCGAGCGCTCTAGAGGGTCAGGCGAATGATCCGTTTCCCGACCGTTCATCTTGGAGCTCGTCTCTGGCTTAAAGATGGAAGAATGCCGGTTAAGAAGAAGGGCCGGCCGGGAATGAAGGTCGAAATGGAGACGCGGGCATCTCATCGTGGGGGGCTTCATCCGGAAATTGAAAGAGCGATCCGGTATTGGGGTGGGGGTGAGGGGGGAGGGGATGCGGCGTTTTCAGGCGACGCTCGATCGCGAGGAGGCAAGGTTGAGTTTGCGCGTCCCCCACTGAGCGACGGAGAACAGAGACATTCTCGAAAAGTGCGCGACGCCGCAGATAAGGCCTCACCACACACGCCAGAACAAGTGACGACGATAACGTGACAATGGACCGCCAGACGCCCGAGAACCTGGAGAGAACATTGTGTCAAGCATGTGTCCTCGATCGTGTTACTTCAAAAAGGGGGACGGAACGTGAGTGAGCGGTACCAGACGTACAGTGCATGCCATAACTCTTCATCGTAACATGCCCCCATCGGTCCAACACGAGCCGGAAAGCATGCCTTGCAGCGGGTGCCTGTGTAACGTGTCCGTGACAAGTTCGGAAATGAATGTTAAAACGTCAGCAAGTCCTTGTGGCGCCCTTCACATAGCCCGTGATGTGATATCATGGGGAAGGAACCTGACACTGGGAAAGATGCGCCGCCGTCAACAGCCAGGGTAGCAAGAGACACCAAGCAAAAAGGTTATATAGGAGAACCACGAAGTCAGTTCTCGGCTCAGCTCAGTTCAAAGCTCGTGGGGTTGGATGGTGTGAAAAATGCGAGTACAAGGGGCTCAGCCGATGGACGGACAAACGGCGACTAGGACGAGACAGCGATCGGATCGGATACCTGTAGTACACGTGCTGAAGCTGGGCGCTGCACAGCCAACAAAAGTTCACAAAAGGCTAGAGCGGACATCGCCAGCGAAAACACTTGTCGGGCAGTCAGCAGAGGTCGCGTCGGCCGTTATGGTCGCAAAACACATTCCTGTAGCAGGAAACTTATCAGGCGAACGAAGGAAGAGGGGAAAAAATAGAATAAGACATTAGATATTTCCCAAAAAAAAAACGTACGACTGATACATCGACTAGCTACACTTCCTCGTCCGATAGCACAAGGCGCCCTTTCCTTGCAAGTCGGGGGACCGAAGACGTCGGCGATGCGGGCGCCTCTCGTGCCTGTGCCTGCTGTTCAGAATCGCTCGAGATGCTGATTGTCTCGGGTGCGTCCGTAGGCTTCGGCTTCTGCACCAGGCGGGGTTTCGGTCGTCTTTTAGCTTTCGGCGGGGGCGACGGCGACCGACTGCGGCGGAGAAACATCATGATTTCATCCTCGCTGTCGGAGTCGTCCAAGAGGATTTTCGGAGACACTGGCCTGGACTCCTCAGCGCCCGATAAGACGGCGTCAGCGCCCTTGCCCTTCTTTCGTCGCTTCTTCGTCCCAGCAGCCCGCATCGTCGCGATCTTGCCGCTCTCAGCGGCAGCGCGCGCCGTCTTCTCACGCAGCGCCTTCTCCCTCTCAAGGAAAGCCTCCATATCGCCGTACTCTTCGTCGCTGTCTTCGATGAACTGAGCGGACTTGTACGTCTTCTCCTCCTTCCTCTTCTTCTCCTTTTTGCGCCGTCGGGGTTCGTCATCAGGAAGTTCGACGTCGGAACCGAGCAACGGCGATCGCCGCCTGCGGCGTCGGCGCGTTTTCTTGTTCAGCATCTCACTCGCCTTCTTTCCCTCCAAATCGATTGGATTCTTGAGGAACTGATCGACGACCTTGAGTCGTTCTCGCAGAACCGAAAGCGCGATCGAGGCGGGCACGACCCATTGGAGCTCCTCAGCATCTAGGAATACTCTCAGCCACGAAGGTCTAGAATCTTGCCAAAAACGGATGACGCACTCTCGTCCGTGATCGAAAAGTCCAGCAAACGGAACACGAGCTTGAGTCTCGCGTCCTTGGTAGCAGCGCCAGCGTGCTCATCGTTAATGTAAGGGATTTCTGCATGTAATCCCCTCAGCGTTGTTCACCCACTCCGGGGCCGGGGATATCCACACGTACCATAGTCGGTGAACTTGCTGATGGCTTCCCCGGATGGGCCCGCACTCATTGGCGGAGCAGCCTCCATCTCATCGGCATCTTCGTCCCGATCATTTTGATCCGTCGCATCGACAATCTGCTGCCGCTGGCGGATGACTAACACGAGAATCTGGAACGACCATCGGCCTTGTGTCGACAGCGTGGCAAGATATGTCTACTTACGTCCTTCACCCACTCCGCCAATTCAGACTTGCCGTCCTCGACGAGCGCAGCAACAGCGATGCCGATTTGGTCGCTCCAAGAATAACCTTTCTTCACTTGTACTTCGCCTGGGAAACTATCGTCGTCTTCGGCCGTCACTCGTTTGCGACTGGCTTTCGGCTCTGGCTCCCAGCTCGAGTACTGTTTCCAGTGTCCACGGTTCATGGGATACCATGCCTAGATTACAATCACCCGAGAACCCGATAAGCATTGCCAACGGCGGGTAATAGATATGCCAAGATGAATGCCTCACCTCAATCATGAGGAACGGCTCTTCCTCCACGGCTTTGAAGAACCTTCGTAATATGAACATTATTAGCCGTATGAGATCTTGGTATGACTGGTCTTTCGGAAGCGACCGTTGATCGTCGAGAATCGATTTGAAAAGTTGCATGGTGGATACCTGTTGACGTACACATGACCGTGCATTACGCGTGGAATGGGGCTCACATTGAAGTACAATCCCTCCGCCTTGGCTTTCACGACCTGCCTGTGCATCAGGTCCACAGCCCTCTTCATTAACTCTGGAGACTCGAACTCCTTGTAGCGTGAGAGGTAAAACAGCAATGCCCGTGTAATCTCGGAGTGAGCGAATTTCTGTTGTCGGGTCCAATTGTTGTTATCTTTGAAACCATGCAGCATGCGCATGCTCAGCCACGTACCATCTCGAAGGCTTCGAAAGTGAACATTGTCTCATGGATTATATCTTCCTCTTCCCCACCACCCTCCTCTTCAAAGTCAGGCACGCCCTCTTCTTCCGAAGGGCCACTCCCTTCATGATCGGGTCACGTTGATGCCATGCTCTGCCAGACGGAGAAATAGGATCTAAACTTACCTTTGCCTTTCTTTTTTCTGATCGCCTTCTTTCTCACGTACGTCGCACTGCTGTTCTCTTTCCCCCAACGTTCCAACATGCGTAGAAGCGCATACGCCAGGTACACGCTCGAGTTGAGGTAAGTCAACGATTGCGTGCCTTCTTTGAAAGATCGCAAGCCGTCCAAAGCAATGTCAAGTACATCACCATTATAAATCAGTTGTTGCTGGAGCAGCCGCGCGGCGTCGTTGAGATCTGGATCGGAGATCACAGATGAGGACATATCGTCGATCAAGAGGAGGAGTTGCGTTAGGCACTCTATGCCCGCTTGAAGTTCGTTCCACATCTTGGGCTAGGAAAGTCAAGCGACAAATCAGCCATTGATCAGTTTCAGAGGAACGTACGTAAGATCAAGACCGGAGGACGAACTTTTTCTTCCATGGCGTCCCTCATCCGGCGAAGGACCCAGACGATCCAACTCCTATCTGTGACTTCTGCAACCAGGCCCAAATTCCACCTGCCGCGATCATCGACGATGTTCTCCTTAGATCGCAAGTGAAGGAAGAACTGTAGTAGCCATTTGGTGGTGTATAATAGACGAAGATGGTCCTTTTCGGTAATCTTTGGCCGCTCCGACTTGATGTCCTTCAGCAACGAGGAAAGGAACGCTACATGCAAGCAAAGCCATGAGAACCAGACCAAGATAGGAAATCGCGAAACACACGATTGAAGCATGACTCCACGAACTCCTTCGCGAACCCCTGCAAGACGAGTCTCGCCTCCAAGGACAGACAGTCTTCCCGGGTCAACTCATCAACCTTGTTGGCTTTCCGCGCTCTTTGCTGTTTTGAAATGTCCAGTATGCTCCCTGATTCCTTCGTGATAGCCGCCTGGCGGTGGAGGACGAGCGGCCTCGAGGACGCCCCCCTGTCAGGTGCACCGGCTGTGGCCGAAGACTCAGCACTATCGCCACTCCTGTCACCCTTCTTGGGGTTAAGCCGAACCGCAATGGTAGTGCCGAACCGCGAATGACGGGATGACGCGTTGCGAGCAACGTCTCGCTTCTTCTTGTCCTCGGCGGCCAACAGGCGTTGCAAATTTTGGGTGGGTTGCTGTGTAAAATCCATTCAACGTTGTCTTAGACGTCACGATGTGGCGGGTCACCTTGGTTTGGTCAATAGACAACGCCGTTGGCTTGATACCCCGAAACAGGAGATAAAAAATTTCCAGAACGAGCGTGTTCGACGCGTTGAACAGCGGATCTTGATCGTTGTTGGAGGCAATAGTGAGAAACAGATCGAGGGTGTGGGTCTCAGACAGCGCCTTGACGAGCTTCGTCTGAAGAGAAGAGTACTCTGCTTGGTCGGCACTCAGATGCATGTTGGGTGGGAGGTCCTTGATGAAAGCGAGATTCCGGATGAGGTGGAGCACGAGGTTGACGATTTGGCCGTCACGTTCCTGCCGTTCCTTGGCAGGCTTCGACAGGGGAGGTAACATGATGCAGAACAGGGCGTGCATGACGCCGGGTCGGAGGAGGGCCGCCTTGTAGTGCAAATGACTCAGCGTCAGCTGCGTGTAGTCCGTTCCTCTGTCCAACTCCTCGTCGAGCTCCCGAAGCTCCTCGGCCATGTCGATGGGCCAGGTCATTGCTGTGACCAGGTCCGCACATGCGACGGCGCGCTTGTCCTCGACGAGCCCTTTGCCCGCCGTCGCGAGGAGGATGGGGATCAGGTCGTTCGGGAGGACTCTCGTCTCCCAAAAAATCCGCGCGACGGTCCGGTCGTCGTCCGTGTCGTCCTGGCGCCACAACTTCTTGAGATCCCGCAAGCAACCGTTCACTTCGTCTCCCATGCGGTACACGCCGCCCTCGTAGCCTCCAAGGGCGTCCACAACACGCTGCACGACGGGCCCGAGTATGTCGCGGCGGGGCACATGTTCTCGGTTGTCGGACTGGTCCGAGTGTATCGATATCACATCGTCGTCCGAATCCATGGCGTTCAAGTCACACACAAGTTCGCAGACGTGACAACTTGACACGACTAGTCACATCACGTGTTCGTGACAACACAGCCGATCGATATACGCGACGCTCAGGACTCTCCAAGTGTAGTTTCTGCGGTCGGCTCAATGCGTAGGATCACCGCCTGACCACACGAGATTATACGGTCACAGTATAACTTTTAACCAGTGTCCGCACGTCAGTGCTGTCGACGACCGTCGGACGATACACACCGGCGGTGGTCACGATAATCCATTCTTCTTGCCGGATTTGGCACTCTCCTTCTCATTCTGTTCCTTCTCCGTGTCAGCCTTTGCAATCTCGTGAACCTTGTCATTGAGGCCGAGTCGATTGCGGGCAACCTATCACGGGATGTCGTGTCAATGCATTAACTTCTAGTCACGTCAGACACCCACCTCAATAGCGTAGAACTGCATCCGCGTCACTGTGTGACAGTGGCGTCATCAGCACGTCGGACAGCCTATGTGATGTCTGGACTGACCGAAAATGGTGTTCGTTTCGGTATATTCCTGTGTTGCGTTCGTGCGCACGAGGGAACCAAAGTTGAAGTCCTTTACACTGGTTTCATATCTGTCATAGAATCCAGTAAGCTCCACAGATATGTGGATACGTGGCACCATTCGAGACGAGATCCACTCACTGGTTGATGAAATCCCTCCACTTCTTCTTCCCTTCTTCGCTCTTGAGCCAATCTTCGTCGAGTATCACGAGCTTCTCGTGCCCCTCTGTTTTAAACTCGGGAAACGTGGCCATGGTATGCTCAAAGATTTCATCGTCCAACCTAGCTCGACGAATTTGTTATTCAGTGGGGCGTAACGGAGCACAGTCATCACCAACTTTGATAACCTGAGCTCACGCGGCTGAATCTTCTCTAGCAGATTCCAATAGGTCTATCGCATCATAGATTGGATCAGCGGTCGGAACTCGCCACATAGGGTGGACGGAGTAGCCCACCTGCGCATGCTCGACAGCCTTGACCGCGAATCTGACTCGGTCGCGGATTCGTCAGTGCGAGAGACCCTCCCAACGGCGTGCGGGCACGTACTGTTTCTCGATCTTCGTTCTCATGAGAAATGTGGCTTCAATGTGCTAGAGGCAACATTTTAGAACACACCTCGGTGAGGTTCTGAGCCTGGTTCGGATCAAACCGCTGGGTCGACATCGTTCTAGTTTACGTCTGGCACGGTGAGATATTACGAAAACAAGACTTCGTATAGTCGTCGCATACGGTGTGGAACGAATGGTGCGAAGCGTCGCCCACATGGCTCCCTCATTTAGGGTTAGGGTTACATGCGTCCATCGCTCTAGTTATCCGCTCACTTGCACAGAATACCAATATTAATGTTAACTATGATTTAGCCTTGCCCTTGTCCACACCAACGCCGAAACGTTTCAGCTTCTCGAAGTACTTCTGTACACGACTCGCAACCTGTCTTGGAGTCCGCCGTCCACCCATGGCCTGCGATATTTTGGCCCACCTGCCACGAATGTGGGTCAATTGATAGGGGGCGGCGCACGAGACATGTACCTGTTCCGTTCTCCTTCGGGAATCTCTTCCAACAGCCGCTCAAGAAGATGTTGCTCAGAAATGGACCAAGGTTGCTTGTAAGTCTCAGATCGGATTTTGTCCATCTCCGCGTTCACCTCAGACAGTGGCTCCGTCATAGGTTTATTGTCGATCTCCGCAGCAACATCACGACTGCGCTTGCCGAGGCTTTGTGATGACACCGGAAGAACGGATGGAAGTGACGGCTCATTCTTGAGCTCCGTTTGCGCTGTCAGATGAGTTTGGAGTTTCAGAGATGGTTTACGTGTACGAGGCGACCGATTGACGCTGCCCTGCCGAGGGACGAGAACTTCCCGGGTAGTTGGCAGACTCAGCAAGTTGGCATACTGCGTGGTCTCTTCGAGGGTCACCGCAGGCGTGCTGTCAACGTCCATATGGCCACTGGTTTGATCCAGAGGACTGTCTAGTGGCGTCGCCATGCTCACGTCCACTTCTGCACTCTCGTCCTCGATGTCGTGTCGGACGAATACACCATTAGACCCTTCTTCTCCGAGCTTGCATCTAACGACCAAGTCTGTTTTAATCCTGCGCGCCTTCATATCGCGAATATTTGCGTGTGCACGCTCGCGTTTGCAAACGGCGGTCATAGACCCTTGGACGACCAGCGCCTGCTGGTGTTCGATTTCATCATCAGGAAGAGAGGGCGGTAATGTAAGAGAGGGGATATGATTAGGGTCGTTCGACGACGAATTAACGTGAGGATTAGGAGCGACCGTAGGATTGGGAAGCGCGACGACGTCAGTAGAGGCAGATAAGGTTTCGTATACAGGGTCGATAATGACTTTACGTGCATCCTTGACGAATTTCTGAAGAAAGGAGAGTGGGGAACGCTGGGTATTGGATGGCACGGTCCGCCGAGTGTGATCAATTCGAGTTCGAATGGCGAGGGTACGCAGGGGCGTGGCGTCTGTGGAAGGGCAAGTGAGCGCAACGGGTGATATATTCCATGACAAACGCGGACCACACGATGAAAACACGTCCCAGTCGAGCTTGGTTGGGAAGGACTGGGCTGGATGATAATCCTGAAGGTCCGATATCCTTTCATCGATTCTTTGGGACACAGACAGATTGCCCTCCTGAGCGGTTTCAGCGAGAGACCGTCCGGCGGCGAAGGCGGAAGATACCTGGACGTTACTGCGGTTCACGAACTGCTCCGGAGACGCGAGAACCCCTGCCTTGAGCCTTTTCAGTCTTTCGATGTCTGCTTGAGTCCGCGCGAGCAAGGACTTCTGATGCTGCAGGTAGGCAGAGAGCGCCTCAAGCCTGGCGTGGGGTGCGCATGAGCCCCGCGAGTAGAACGAAATGCACGCACGTCTCTGCGCGTCTCGAGTCCATGAGCGGCGGCTGCTCGTCGTCGTGGTCATGGAACGGTGGTCCGTCGTCAGCGTCGCCCGCCTACGCCCATCTCGCCGCTGCCCAGCCAAAATTTCCCTCCTGACGCGGTGATTGGGGATTCCTCCTTTAGGAATGTCCTTCGCACGCCCCTGGTAAACTCGGACGGCGACGTCGTGCACGTCGTCGCCCACAGCGAGCAAGCACAAAACTCGCCGCCGCTCGTCGTGCAGCACGATGTCCACGCAGTCCCTCAACACGTCCTCGACAACTTCCCTGCCTTCCAGCATCGCTAATCTCAATGCACTCTCGTCCCCCAAGCCCTCGCCAGAGTCCCTTCAACGGGTGCAACAACGCCGTCAGACTACTTCATCGGTGCCACCGCCGGCATCGCTCGGCCTTGTGCGAGTCTTCTTTGCACGCGCAGCGGACAAACTGACGCCGTGCAGCCAGAGCCCGTCTACGGACATCCACCTTCCCCGCGCGGGCCATCCTCGCCACTTCGCAACGACTTTATCGCAAGAAGAGACTCGCAAGACAGCCATTCTGGAGACGAACATGACGACGACGACGACGACGCCGATCGCACGTGGGTGCGCAGCCAATCCCCCACGACCGCATCCGTGACCCAGTTTGCGGCCGACCTCGCCCACCGTGTCGGCTCGCTCATCAGCCCCGCACCTGGGAATCGCGGCCTCCCGTCCGATGCAGAACTCGAGGCGGAAGCGCAGCGAGAACGCGCCCGAAGTCGGCGCGAGGCTGAACGGATACTCACTCAAGAAGCCGAAGAACGGCGCGCGGTGGAAGAACGCGTGTTGGCCATGATGAGCTCGGGCTCTCCACATTCGTTGCCTCCTCCGCCACCGCGCGGTAGGTCACAGACACTGCCAAACCCACCCTCACCGGCCTCATCCGCGAAGGAGGGCGCAACGGGTTGGTGGCAGGCTGCAAAGTCGCGGCTCACGCCGACCAAGGACAAGGAACCCCTCACGCCACCCCAGCAGGTGATC